>CAXDIG010000177.1:0-57463 GCA_963989225.1 Dromius quadrimaculatus
TTAAAATAAGTCAAAATTACCACATTCTGAGCAGTTTCAAAGTATCGCAAATCACATAAATCTATCCAATACAACATAATAAACATGAATCCGTCCTCAAATGCACAATATTTTGCGTTCTCAGTGAGTTATCAGCGTTTTTTTCTGAGTCTCGATGAGAAATTTTTGACTCTGTAAATCTGCTCAGAAGCAAGATTCTGCTTTAAAAGTGCGTTATATGGCAGAATCTAGCACCAAATACATCATATTTCGTGTTTTCAGAGTGCTGTATTTGCAGTTTTACAAACTAAGGGATAAGTCGAAATCACGCTTCTCCGCGCAGATTTTCACAATCAAAAAGTTCATATTCCTATTCAAGACCTTATTATATGTATGAATCTATCGACAAAAACATCAGTTTTCGTTATTTCAGAGCGCTATCTGCAGTTATATGAAGTTTGAAATAAGTCAAAATCACCACATTCTGAGCAGTTTTAAAGTATCGCAAATCACATAAATCTATCCAATACAACATAATACGCAAGGATTCGTCCTCAAATGCACAGAATTTTGCGTTTCCAGTGAGTTATCAGCGTTTTTTCCGAGTCTCGTTGAGATATTTTTGACTCTGTAAATCTGCTCAGAAGCAAGATTTTGCTTTGAAAGTGCGTTATATGGCAGAATCTAGCACCAAATACATAATATTTTGTGTTTTTAGAGTGCTATTTGCAGTTTTACAAACTTTGGAATAAGTCGAAATTTTGCTTCAAAAGTGCGTTATATGGCAAAATCTAGAACCAAATACATCATATTCCGTGTTGTTAGAGTGCTATTTGCAGTTGTACAAACTTTGGGATAAGTCGAAATCACGCTTTTCCGCGCAGATCTTCACAATCAAAAAGTTCATATTCCTATTCAGGACCTCATAATATGTATGAATCTATCGACAAAAACATCATATTTAGTGTTTTCAAAGCGCTATTTGCAGTTATATGAAGTTTGAAATAAGTCAAAATCACCACATTCTGAGCAGTTTCAAAGTATCTCAAATCACATAAATCTATCAAATACAATATGATACGCATGAATCCGTCCCCAGATGCACAAAATTCTGCGTTTCCAGCGAGTTATCAGCTTTTCTCTGAGTCTCGTTGAGAAATTTTTCACTCTGTAAATCTGCTCAGAAGCAAGACTCTGCTTCAAAAGTGCATTATATGGCAGAATCCAGCACCAAATACATCATATTTCTTGTCTTTAGAGTGCTATTTGCGGTTTAACAAACTTTGAAATGAGTCGAAATTACGCTCTTCCGCGCAGATTTTCACAATAAAAAAGAACATATACCCATTCAGGACCTCATGATATGTGTGAATCTGTCGACGAAAACATCATATTCCGTGTTTTCAGAGCGCTATCTGCAGTTAGATGAAGTTTGAAATAAGTCAAAATTACCACATTCCGAGCAGTTTCAAAGCATCGCAAGTCACATAAATACATCCAATACAACATAATACGCATGAATCCGTCCTCAAATGCACAAAATTTTGCGTTTACAGCAAGTTATCAGCGTTTTTTCAGAATCTCGTTGAGAAATTTTTGGCTCTGTAAATCTGCTCAGAAGTAAGATTTTGCTTCAAAAGTGCGTTATACGGCAGAATCTTGCACCAAATACATCATATTCCGTGTTTTTAGAGTGCTATTTACAGTTTTGCAAACTTTGGAATAAGTCGAAATCACGCTTTTCCGCGCAGATTTTCACTATCAAAAAGTTCATATTCCTATTCAGGACCTCCTAATATGTATGAATCTATCGACAAAAACATAATATTTCGTGTTTACAGAGCGCTATCTGCAGTTAGATGAAGTTTGAAATAAGTCAAAATTACCACATTTCGAGCAGTTTCAAAGTATCGCAAATCACATAAATCTATCCAATACAACATAATAAACATGAATCCGTTCTCAAATGCACAAAATTATGCGTTTCCATCGAGTTATTAGCGTTTTTTCTGAGTCTCGTTAAGAAATTTTTGACTCTTTAAATCTGCTCAGAAGCTAGATTTTGCTTCAAAAGTGCGTTATATGGCAGAATCTAGCACCAAATACATCATATTTTGTGTTTTTGGAGTGCTATTTGCAGTTTTACAAACTTTGGAATGAGTCGAGATCACGCTTTTCCGCGCAGATTTTCACAATCAAAAAGTTCATATTCCTATCCAGGACCTCATGATATGTATGAATCTATCGACAAAAACATCATATTTCGTGTTTTCAGAACGCTATCTGCAGTTATATGGAGTTTGAAATAAGTCAAAATTACCACATTCTGAGCAGTTTCAAAGTATCGCAAATCACATAAATCCATTCAATACAACATAATATGCATGGATCCGTCCTCGAATGCACTAAATTTTGCGTTTTAAGCGAGTTATCAGCGTTTTTTCTGAGTCTCGTTGAGAAGTTTTTAACTCTGTCAATCTGCTTAGAAGAAGGATTTTGCTTCAAAAGTGCGTTATATGGCAGAATCTAGCACCAGATACATCATATTTCGTGTTTTCAGAGTGCTATTCGCAGTTTTACAAACTCTGAAATAAGTCGAAATCACGCTTTTCCGCGCAGATATTCATATTCCTATTCGGGACCTCATAATATGTATGAATCTATCGACAAAAACATCATATTTCGTGTTCTCAGAGCGCTATCTGCAGTTATATGAAACTTGAAATAAGTCAAAATTACCACATTCTGAGCAGTTTCATAGTATCGCAAATCACATAAATCTATCCAATACAGCATAATACGCTTGAATCCGTTCTCAAATATACAAAATTTTGCGTTTCCAGTGAGTTATCAGCGTTTTTTCTGAGTCTCGTTGAGAAATTTTTCACTCAGTAAATCTGCTCAGAAGCAAGATTTTGCTTCAAAAGTGCGTTGTATGGCAGAATGTAGCACCAAATACATCATATTTCGTGTTTCTAGAGTGCTATTTGCAGTTTGACAAACTTTGGAATAAGTCGATATCACGCTTTTCCGCGCAGATTTTCACAATCAAAAAGTTTATATTCCTATTCAGGACCTCATAATATGTATGAATCTATCGACAAAAACATCATATTTCGTGTTTTCAGAGCGCTATCTGCAGTTATATGAAGTTTGAAATAAGTCAAGATTACCACTTTCTGAGCAGTTTCAAAGTATCGCAAAACACATTAATCTATCCAATACAACATAATACGCATGAATCCGTCCTCGAATACACAAAATTTTGCGTGTCCAGCGAGTCATCAGCGTTTTTTCTGAGTCTCGTTGAGGAATTTTTGACACTGTATATCAGCTCAGAAGCAGGATTTTGCTTCTAAAGTGCGGTATATGGCAGAATCCAGCACCATATACATCATATTTTGTGTTTTTAAAGTGCTATTTGCAGTCCTACAAACTTTGGAATAAGTCAAGATCACGCTGGTCCGCGCAGATTTTCACAATCAAAGAGCTCATATTCCTATTCAGGACCTCATTAATATGTATGAATCTATCGATAAAAACATCATATTTTGTGTTTTCTGAGCGCTATCTGCAGTTATATGAAGTTTAAAATAAGTCAAAATTACCACATCCTGAGCAGTTTCAAAGTATCGCAAATCACATAAATCTATCCAATACGACATAATATGCATGAATCCGTCCTCAAATGCACAAAATTTTGCGTCTTCAGCGAGTCATCAGCGCTTTTTCTGAGTCTCGTTGAGAAATTTTTGACTCTGTAAATCTGCTCAGAAGGAGGATTCTGCCTCAAAAGTGCGTAATATGGCAGAATCTAGCACCAAATACATCATATTTCGTGGTTTTAGAGTGCTATTTGCAGTTTTACAAACTTCCGAATAAGTCAAAATCAGGCTTTTCCGCGCAGATTTTCCCAATCGAAAAGTTCATATTCCTATTGAAGACCTTATATTATGTATAAATCTATCGACAAAAACATCATATCTCGTGTTTTCAGAGCGCTATCTGCAGTAATATGAAGTTCGAAATAAGTCAAAATTACCACATTCTGAGCAGTTTGAAAGTATCGCAAATCACAAAAATCTATCCAATACAACATAGTAAACATGAATCCGTTCTTGAATGCACAGAATTATGCGTTTCCAGCGAACTATCAGCGTTTTTTCTGAGTCCCGTTGAGAAATTTTTGACTCTGTAAATCTGCTCAGAAGCAAGATTTTGCTTCGAAAGTTCGTTATATGGCAGAGTTTAGCACCAAATACATCATATATTGTGTTTTTAGAGTGCTATTTGCAGTTTTACAAACTTTGGAATAACTCGAAATCACGCTCTTCCGCGCAGATTTTTACAATCAAAAAGTTCATATTCCTATTCAGGACCTCATAATATGTATGAATCTATCGACAAAAACATCATATTCCGTGTTTTCAGAGCGCTATCTGCAGTTATTTGAAGTTTGAAATAAGTCAGAATTACCACATTCTGAGGAGTTTCAAAGTATCGCAAATCACATAAATCTATTCAATACAACATGATACGCATGAATATATCCTCAAATGCACAGAATTTTGCGTTTCCAGTGAGTTATCAGCGTTTTTTCTGAGTCTCGTTGAGAAATTTTTGACTCTGTAGATCTGCTCACAAGCTGGATTTTGCTTCAAAAGTGCGTTATATGGCAGAATCTAGCACCAAATACATCATATTATGTGTTTTTAGAGTGCTATTTGCAGTTTTACAAACTTTGGAATAAGACGAAATCACGCTTTTCCGCGCAGATTTTCACAATCAAAAAGTTCATATTTCCATCAGGACCTCATAATATGTATGAATCTGTCGACAAAACATCATATTTCGTGTTTCCAGAGCGCTATCTGAAGTTATATGAAGTTAAAATAAGTCAAAATTACCACATTCTGAGCAGTTTCTAAGTATCGCAAATTACATAAATCTATCAAATACAACATAATAAACATGAATCCGTCCTCAAATGCACAAATATATGCGTTTCCAGCGAGTTATCAGCGTTTCTTCTGAGTCTCGTTGAGAAATTTTTGAATCTGTAAATATGCTCAAAAGCAAGATTTTGCTTCAAAAGTGCGTTATATGGCAGATTCTAGCACCAAATACATCATATTCTGTGTTTTTAGAGTGCTATTTGCAGTTTTACAAACTTTGGAATAAGTCGAAATCACGCTTTCCTGCGCAGATTTTCACAATCCAAAAGTTCATATTCCTATTCAGGACCTTATAATATTGTTATGTTTATTGCTTGATGGATCACTCTGTAAATAAATAAATGTCACTATTCAATAATCTAAATGAAATAAAATCTTTAATTCTCCTTATGTCACTAATAACAGTATATTTATATATGAATCACTTAATTCTTATTTAATCAAAGTCACAGATATTTATATTCCACTATTTATATACACTCTAACTTCACTGTCACTGTTTGATATTCATTTCCACTAATACTCTTATTACTGTACTGTACTGTACTACACGTCGTTGGCTTGGCCTTTTATAGAGAAACACCGTCCTTTTCGAATTTTCGATTTTCGCAACTCTTTCCATTTCCAGGAATTGCTAGGGGCTTCCATTGGGAGGAGTGATGCGCTGCGACGTAGCGCGGCGTAAGAGGCGACAAGAAGCCTCTCCCCATACTGCGTCGTATTCACGAGCTCCCCTCTCACTCCCGCACGCCACACTGCCCTCTTCTTAAGAATGTTTCGTCCCGAAACACATCTTCATGTCTATGCCGGAATCGACACTCGCCGCCCTTGGTGCAACCAGTAGTTTGGTAGAAGTAGCAGTCGACAGTTTTTGGTTCGATCGAGCCTGCTGAGTGGAAGCAGCAGACCAATATTTGAATTCCGCTGTTCTGGAATGTTACCTCTATCATATTTCGAACGATCTTCCAATCTAATCCATCCAGACCGCAGCCTAATTTTGGTATTGCCAGTTTCAGGATGTCGTTCTGCATTAAATGGCCTCGCATGTCTTGCAGCGTTTCCCACATGGAACGGTAGGTTGGTTTATGATGAAATTCATCTTTCGTTACCATGTGGTAAATATAGCGTTCCTTGGTTGTCGTATTGTCCCGCAGACAGATGGTCTTCCCTACTGTAGGCTTCTGGTGATCTGGTCTGCCAAACTTCTTCTTGAAAACTGCAGCTATTCCTCGGGACATCTCCAAATCTCCTGATACACAATGGGCCAAGGAGTAGTCGGCCGGGATCCTGAATAGATCCTGCTGCACTTCGGTAGTTATTCCAAATCGAGCCCGACGTCCACTTGAAAAAGTCTTCATGAACTCCTCAAATGAATCTTCCTGCGCATGGATCTTACGAGAACGTGCGTCGTTGGGATCTTCATTATTGTCTCCTGCAAATGGTGCTAGCCGATTGAAGTGCACCACTCTTGATTTGCTCTTGGGGTTGCGTCTGATTTCGTAGATTATGTCGTTAATTCTTCTGATGACTTCGTAAGGCCCTTCCCAAGATGTTTGTAATTTTGGAGACAGGCCATGTCGTCGCCCTGGGTTATAAAGCCACACAGAGTCTCCTGGTTGAAAACCCCCGTCTTGTGCTTTGAGATCATAGGTCTCTTTCATCCGGTCACTGGCATTCTGGATGTTCATTCGGACTCGGGAGTGGATATCGTCCATCTGACGCCTTAAATTAATGACATAATCTTTACCAGCCAGGTCTTCTCCAGGTTCGCAGCCGAACTTTAGGTCGCATGGTAGCCGAAGTTCCCGTCCAAAAATAATTCTTGCTGGGGTCTGTCCGGTTGTTTCGTGTACGGATGAGCGGTAGGCCAAAAGAAACAGATGAAGATATTTGTCCCAGTCTCTCTGGTGACTAGAGACAACTTTGGCCAGGTGTCTGTTGATGGTCTTATTCATCCGTTCCACCATTCCATCAGACTGCGGATGTAATGCAGTAGTTCTGGTTTCACGAATATTCAATACTTCACATATCCCTTGGAAAAGTGTGGATTCAAAGTTTCTTCCCTGGTCAGAATGGAGTTCCAAGGATACGCCAAAAACGACAGATCCAGTTCTTCACTGGGACGTCTGCAATAGTAGCTCTTGATTAGGAAGAGCATACGCTTCCGCCCATTTTCTAAAGTAGTCCATGACGACAACAATATATTTATTTCCGACGTCTGATTCGGGAAATGGCCCTGCTACGTCGATGGCTATCCTTTCAAATGGACTACCGACATTATACTGTCGCATCGGAGCTCTTGGTCGTTTCTGCGGTCCGTTGCTTGAAGCGCACGTAGTGCATTTCCTGCACCATTCCCTAACGTCTTCTTTGCAGTTTAGCCAATAAAACCGCTCACAAACTCTTTGCAGAGTCTTCGTTACCACAAGGTGTCCTCCACTCACTCCATCATGGAGATGTCTCAAGACCTCCGGAACCCGACCTCTAGGAACGATCAGCTGTTCTCTACTCTTGGTTTCATCCGGATCTTTCAGGACACGCTTCAAGACGCCTTCATCCAGGATTATGGAATCTCATTGCGCCCAGTATGATTTGACCGTCGGGGAGTACGGTGCCACCTCTTGTCATGTCGGTCTTGTTCCTTTCTTCTTCCATTCTTGAATAATTCGCAACTCTGAGTCGCCATCTATGTTCTTTTCTATCTCTTGTGGTTGCCAAGCATCGTCAATGACAGTTGTCCGGAATGCTTTTGCTTCAGCCTTAGAACAATGCTGACAATCATTGGAACATGGTCGTCTTGATAGGGCATCAGCATTCTCATGCGCTGTACCGGCTCGATGTTCAATGTCGAAGTCGTATTCTTGAAGTCTTTTGATCCAACGAGCGACCTGACCCTCAGGATTCTTGAACTTGAGTAACAATTTTATAGCTGCGTGGTCAGTTCTTAACAGGAACTTTCTGCCATACAAATATTTGTAAAAATGCTTGATGGACTTGACTACTGCTAGTAGTTCCCGTCTTGTGACGCAGTAGTTTCTTTCTGGTTCCGATAAAACCTTACTGAAGTATCCAATGACTCTTTCTTGACCATCCTGCAATTGGGACAAGACTCCCCCAATTCCGACATCGCTGGCATCCGTGTCCAAAATAAAACGTCCTTCTGTCTTCGGGTAACTCAGTATCGGTGCTCAAACTAGGAGTTGCTTCAGTTGCTCGAAGGCGACTTGGCAGTCTTCATCCCAGCTATATCTACGATTTTCTTCTGTCAGTCTGGTTAATGGTTTTGCGATATTGGCGAATTCACAAACAAATCTTCTGTAATAAGTACAAAGTCCGAGGAAACTACGTAGCTGATGTTTATCCGCAGGCACTGGCCATTTTTGAATTGTCTCAATTTTCTCTGTATCAACTGCTACGCCTTCTTCGGAGACCACATGTCCCAAATAGTTCACCCGTTTTTGAAATAAGTGGCATTTCTTTGGACTAAGTTTTAAACCAGCTTTCTTTAAATGATGAAATACCTGTTCCAGATTCTTCAAATGGTCTTCAAATGATTTGCCCATCACAATTATATCGTCCAGGTACACCAAGCAAGTTTTCCATGATAGTCCTCTGAGTTTGGTCTCCATCAGTCGCTCGAAAGTAGCAGGAGCATTACATAGGCCGAATGGCATAACTGTAAATTGCCACAATCCACTGTCGATGGTAAATGCAGTATTTTCTCGGTCTTTCTCATCCATCGCTACTTGCCAGTATCCACTCTTGAGATCTAGGGTCGAGAAGATCTTTGACCCGGCCAGGGTATCTAAGGTGTCATCAATCCTGGGCAGAGGATAACTGTCCTTCTTGGTAACGTTATTCAGCTGGCGATATTCGACACAAAATCGTGTAGACCCGTCTTTCTTCTTCACAAGTACCACTGGAGAGGCCCATGGACTGCTCGAGGGTTCAATGATGCCGTCCTGCTCCATATCTCGGATGATGACTTCAGCGTCTTCTCTCTTCGCAATCAGGAGTCGTCGTGGTGCTTGTCGAATTGGTCGTGCATCGCCGGTGTCAATTTTGTGATGGACAATATTTGTTCTTCCTTTTCGCCCCTCACTGGTTTCAAATATCTCTTGGAATCGGCGTATCAGATCTTCTGCTTGTGCACGTTGCCGATTGTTTAATTGTTGTCTTTTGGATAGTACTGAACTAGATAGTTCTCTCAAAAGTTTGTCACAGTTGGGTCCTATCTCTACGTCTTGTCCGGTGGTTTTTATAGTTGACACTCTTGCGAGGCGTCCTAAAATAGTATCGGCTTTCAGTTTTATTGCATAATAATTAACGTTCATTATTCTTACCGGTACTATTTCTCCTGAACTTATGAGGGCCTTTGCAACCAAAATCCCCTGCTGAACATTATCGTTTGGCTCCAGCATTGCGACACTCCCTTCTCGAATCTCACCATCTATTGTAGCTGGTACAATTTCTTCGCATCGCTCAGGAATCGCAAGATCTTCTGCCAGCATTAGGCATGCTGAAGAATCTTCTTGATGATGTAATACGACCTCTTCATTATTGATTTTTCAACTCTGCGACCTTCAAATCTTCCAATAGCTTCGTAGACGCCATTATCCAATATTACGAAACAGCAATAAACAAAATACTAGATTGTTCATAACAACCCCACACCTGACACCACTGTAATGTTTATTGCTTGATGAATCACTCTGTGAATAAATAAAAGTCACTATTTAATAATCTAAATGAAATAATGTCACGTCTACAAAAGTCTTTGATTAAATATTCAGAATTAACTCGCTTGCAATGGCTATACTAGCACTCTCAGGTAGAACACTCGCACGTGACTGAAGGCTGCGACGAAGGTTTCGTAAAGGCATTATTATTTAAATGAACAGTAAACGAGTATGGGTTATAAAACATTTATTAGCGTCAATCATTAAACATAGCAATACGTCAGCAATTATCAATATAACAGGAAAGTGAACATGTACTCACGTAGGTAGGACAAGACGAACCATGGTAACGGAGTTTAGCGAAACAGGTTACTTGGTCGGCTGACGGATGGTCACCTGCTAGCTTGACGGCTGACGGCTGGTTACCACTGATCACTGACTGATGACTGATTGAAGTCGGAGGAGACTGATCTGACAGCTGATCGGTGACTGCCCGGTGACTGATCCCGCGCCACTCTTTTGAGTGTCTTTTATGCCCTCTCGTTACCACAGTTCTTTGTTTTCTATCTACCACTATCATTCGTTTCCCGTCAAAAATATTATTCATACATGTATGTGTGGACACCATTTCCGTGATGTTTTCCAAAAACAACGATACGTGGTTTATCCTCAAACACAGTATCCGATAACTAGACACAAGGTCCAACAGTCCAACCATACATGACGATAATAGATTTCACGAATTGAAACAAATACGCATTTATATTATATTACTTGATTATTAATAAGACACAAATTATAATTCAATTATAAACTATGATTAGAATGACTCAAACATTTCCGCTAATGCGGTAGGAGTTTGTCATGCTTGCTTCCCAATTAAAAGATAACTATTATTACTCTTGAATATATATATATATATTTACTAAATAATTACTAAGTAATTAGCAAGCGTGACATTTCCCCCCCCTTACCTCATGTCGCCATCGACATGCCAGGGAATACAGACATAGGGACATATCCTGACCCAAAGGGTTGAGCCCTTCCTTCCGTAACTGTCTCATAGTCCGGAGCTGTGCTGTATGGATGTATTGCCATGTATGTGCGGTTGTGTGGCGAGGTAGGAGTTACGTATGAACTTTCTGAGCTGTTCATGGACTCGTGATAAGACGGTGTCCTTGGCAAAGGCCGTGGTTGTGTTCTAATTGTGCGTGTATCAATGTTAGTATGTGTTTGTAAGTGTGGGTTAGTATTTTCAGGATATGGCGGTGGATAACTCGGCTCTCTCCGAAGTATTCTTTGGGCAATCAGGTCAGCATATGTCTCTCTCGTTCGTCTAATTGTACTTACATGTCTACAAATATAGATTATAACAAATATAATTATTACAGGCCATGGAGCATATAACAGAATTCTAGTACTCAAGTCAGAGTCATTTAATTTGACTGCCTCCTCATTCAAACATTCCTCCAGTCCATTAAAACTGGATATTGTTGTAAATCAAATGGAGGTAAATTCAACGTTTTCGTTTTCGCCCAGGCGGCTGGGATAATTTGTTTATATTCAAACTTAATACCAAACAACACGCAAGGATATGTAGGATAAAGTGTAATTTTTCCATTTAATACGGCAGTGTGATTACACGGTAGTTGTATCCAGATTGCACCATATTCCGAATTAGTTATTACCGTAATATTGCGTTCAGGAATGTAAATTTCATTTATATGTGTTAATAAAAATACATTGGTATTCACAACAGTCACTAACCGTGTACCTGGCTTAGCTGGATGACAGGTAATTGGACAGTGTTTGACAAATTCGTTGATGGATGCTCCCGTAAGAAGCAATTTTGCACAAGTGGCTGTTAACACATTTTCATGATTTCTGGGAATTGCACATAGTCTATCTCGATGTGGATCACACTCGGGTGTCATGATATCTACGGCATCGGTGCCCAAGTAACTTACAATGGCTAAGTCCGCGTGTTCTGCTGACAGAACGCACGTATTGTCAAGCCATGCCATGGGTGCAGGAATAAGTCGCCGTAACTGCACTGAAGCGACCCGTTTTTTAAGGATTGGTATGTGCACTCCCAAAATAGCATTTGTACTTGTAATAAGACAATCAGTTAACGGGAGTCCGTAATAATGCCCTGCATTTGCAATTGCCAAACGATAATCGTTATTTTCGATCCGTATTTGGACTACGGTTAGATCTTGTTGGAATTTTTCCATATTAACAACTTCAGGAGATAAATGGCGTGCATGACATGCGCTTATCAACTGAGTGACTTGATAATGCAACATACTGGAATAAGCATTGATAGAATTTACGTTACATGAATTAATCGTAAGGGTCGGATTCATTGTTCGATTTTGAACTTCAAACTTAATTGGATATGTCTTAATTCTTTCCCTAAACACTACTGATTCTTCAGGAGTGGTAAACATTCTCTGAACATGATTTCTAGATGCAATTTGGAAATTCCACCCAGCTGATGTACCATCAGTGGCTAAAATATTTCTTGTACTGTTATTTATTATTATTCCATTAATTATTGGTTGACATATTATAGACAAGGATGAATTTTGTTGGCAACAGCTGTCTATCATTCTTTTTACTGAATTCGACATAAATTGAATGTCATAGATTAGAGGAATGGATGTTTCATATGAAATGACTTTGGGTAGTGCTTGAAAATACGCTCCCGTGTTTACTCCTACTACTCCATGGCTTATCTTACACAAGGTTACACATATTAAAAATAGAATGGTTATCATTTTTACTGGTTTACTAGCTAACTATTTATACCGTGCTGATTATTTGTTTACTTCCTAAACTATCATATTTTTATTACAAGGAATATTATCTTCTTTTATTTATATTTTGTTTATTTTAGTACATATATCATTTATCGATTATTATTTATTAATATCTCCTAATCTTTTGTCCCTAATTACTGCTTAGTCGTCTGAATTCAAATTGTTCCCACAAAAATTCAACAATTACTATTTTTACGTTTATTTTTACTTAATTTGGAACCCCTCTTTATCTTTTCACGTATATCTCCGTATACTTTATTCCTTTAACAAACCATTACTTCTCTTTAACTTTAAACTATAGTGCCAATGTGCACAACAAACTTATTAGACAGTGACGGTGTCCACGCCCCCTGAATAAACTCAATATCATTCAAATACTACAGGCGTACTTCTCCGAGTACCCTGCGGGTTGAATAAAAATTATTTAACAAATACCTCGAGCTCGGAATTAAATTCAAAAAACATGTAGCAGCCCTACTACCCTATACACCCAATAATTGATCAGGAAATTGTCATATAGGATGACTGACATACAGGACACTAACCTTTACCTCGCCCAGGTGCTCCACGGAAATTTTGCTTACTTCGGGGGAACAATTTTACCAAATAGTGGTGCTCCTATCCTAGGCCACCGGGTTCCGTGAGCAGGCATCAGTCAACCTCTGATCGACCCTCGGCACCGCGTTGTACCGATCCTGGCGGGCTTCATTTTCAATTCGTACTGGAACGTCCTTTGTTCCATTAATCGTAAGGGTTCCCTCTATGAATTCTTCTAACTTCATTCGCTTGGTTTCTTCTTCAATTCTTCCTTCGTTTTCTTGACGTAGCGGACAAAAGTGCTTAATTAATCTTCTAACGATGCATCGGACTACTTTTACCAATATGAATAATACAATGGCGGTTAATGTGAAAGCATAAACACCATTTATAATGACCAGTGAGTGGTTAGCTTCTTGGGTTCCATCCCCTTTTACAGTGGAAATGGCTGCTGTCGTCGCCACGAGTGTCTGGAGTCGTCCACTTTTCCACAATTTGATAACTAGGACCGTTAATGCAACGTTCCATAAATACAACACAATATCTCTGTGTTGTGAGTGGGTATGCAGCCAATCGTTATACTGCAACTGCAATGGAGTGAATGCTTCTTCCCATTCCTTGGTGGTCCCACTGATTGCCGATAAATTCAGATGAGGAACTTGTTGTGTCCAATTGGAATTTAGGCATTCGGACAGGTTATCATAGGTAGGATGAGCTTCTGGTTGGACAGGATTAATTTTATAGGATTTTAACTTTGACCAAGTGGCTGGTAGAACGTGTAGAATCTCGAGATGACGGCTGTCTTCTCCACATGGAATTCGTGGTGGTATTATTTTTTCATTGTTCAGATACAACGAACAACTGCACGGCAACTGTACTTGAAGTGCCCCTGGCTGCTTTTCATCTAACATGTTGACGGAATGGTGTTCTCCCGGACATCTAATTTCGGTTTCGGGTGGGGGATGCGTAATGACGTACGTATCTGGTTTCACTTCCGATATTATCGTTTGGTGTGCTGGATAGCACCGGAAAGAACAGTATTGGGTAATTTCGTCCACGGTTGCTCCTTCGTACATTTTAAATGCACATTGTGGTCCGTATACCGCATCCGACGAAAACCGTGGTAGATAGCAGAGTTTGTCGTGATAAGGTCGACATTGATGTAACCCTGCGCCAGAAATAGGTCGCATGTTTTTTCCACTGACTGCCAGATACATTACGTCATGCATAATAGTACACGTGTCATTTCCCCAACCAAAAGGGGTTGTCAACAGTTCTACTAATTCCCACGTATGCTTCTTGGGATTGATAGGAATCTTCAGGTGCAAAACCATTTTATCTTGACTGATGCCGCATTCCGCTATTGGTAATTTATAATATTGTGACAGCTCTTGACGAGGAACTGCAAGTTGCATATCATACTTATTGAGGCGCACCTCCAATTTATCCAAATCTGCCGCCAAAATTCCAGGTGTGATTAATGCTGTTGGAATATTGTGACTTTTACAGGCGCTTAATATTTAATTTTGACGAATTAAAGTCAAAGTATGGAGCGATCTTTGTATGGCCATAAAATCATTAAGCCACAATTCCTCCATCAACTCTTCTTCTTTATCCAATGTTTGTGCTGTTCTATCTGTCCTCCCTATAATCTTTACTATTACTGACTTAATATTCTCCATGGTTGACTGCATTTTTTTATCATAATTTTGAAAATGACTTGTTAACGATGTTAAGTGCTTGTACTGTTCATGAAGGCCGGTACGTAACTGGGATACTTTTTGGGCGAGTTTTTGTTCATTCATTACGAAGTCTTGCATCTTGGAATCGGTCATGACCCCACAACACCAGCTGAGTGCATCACCAATAAGATCTATGGGTGATCGCTTTAGTCGGTTGGTGGATCTTGAATTGCCCAATTCTGATTCCTTCTTCAGGTGGACTTCCAACTCCTTGGTAGACAGTTGTTCAATATCCAGGAAATATCTTGGATCTACCGAGTAATCCAATTTTTTGACTAAGTCATTATATAGCTCTCCCAATTCGTGAAGGCGGTCCTTTGTTGTACAAACAATTGCTTTTCCCCGACATTGACTTTGGTTATTTTGACGGAGTGGTTGTATATCTTGTGTACCCATCCATCCAGTTTCATAGGTTAACGGAATAGTGGCTTCATAAACGATCGTACGGGGTAACTTCTTCCAGTATGCCCCCGCGACTACTCGGACTGGAACACGACTGGTCGACACTCCTGCTACTAGGTATAGAGTGGTAAACAGCAAACTGTAAATTAAGCCATTGGATTAACAATTTTCCTTAACCTAGCCTTACATCTAAAAAGGGATCAGTTCCTTATTTATTTTTCTTACCTCTATATATCTGTAACTTAGGTCACTATTTTTAATACTGTCTTTCTTTTTTTTTTTTTTTTTTTTTTTTTTTTTTTTCAATTTTATTTTATGGGTTCTCTTTTATTACTCAGCCAAGTTGATCTCCTGATCCAGGGGGCTGAACCGGACCCATGGTAATTCCCCTGCTAAATATCGTTGATGGCGTTTCCATAGTTTATGCAGCTGGCTCACCGCACAGTGCAAAGGACATGGGATGAACTTCGTATGATACCAGCATCTCATGGCTGGATCACTTGGGCCGGTCCAGGTTCCCCGGATCATTTGTCCAGAAACGATGGTGGCCAGCATCATTAGATTGTCTGGGTTTGCCGTCGTATATATTACGGGTATCTGTCTTAGAGCTCTTCGGGCTATTGCGAATGCTGCATCGGTAGGACATCCCTCTGGATCTGGCGAGTAAGCCTCCTGGTGGAATGCCTGAACTGTCTCATCAAGAACGTGCCTCGGGTAACGGTCGTATAAGGTTAAGTGCCACAGATATCCTGATTCCGTCATAACGGCGATCTCACGGGGGCAATATCGGCCGTCAAGCCGTGCTCCCGTTATCACTGCGTACGCATGACTTGCCGGGCTTTCCAGTTCCGGTGACATTCCAACCATTGGCGTTACTTTAGCCTCTCGATGTATTGCTTTATTTTGGGCGTTTTTCTGGGCCTTGTTCTTACGGGTGGCCACTTGCTTATTGCATGATGGTGCGCGATCGACGGTATCGTATCCAGTAGCGTCCGAGTCATCCGATGATAGGGACGAGACCGATAGGATGCTTGAATGTCTTTTCTCTCGCCAGGCAGGAGGTGTGGAAGGTCCTGGAGTCGATGTTCTGGGCTGGCTGGTGGATGGTCCTACGCTAGTCGACGGCTCCCCGGCTTCTGCTCCCTCGCCTACTCGCAGAGGCCTATTGTTGGAGGTCAAACTACTCGGCTCAGGCCCAGTCACTGCCAACTCCCCCATCCAACGTTCTGCCTTTTGATACGACTCAGTCCCCTCTTCACTGTCCTCTCCTTCTGCACCGGACCCATTCACTGGATACGTATCTCCGCTGGCCATCATTTGAATGAGTTCTCCCGGAGTCATCCATGGAATATGTCCATGGACGACCGGCCCCATAAATGCGTACGCTGCCACCATCATATGAAACGCAGCGTTGTAATCCGGCCCCTCGAACAATCCCAGCAAACTTATCACCAGGTCAAGGCGCTCCTGTACTAGGGTCGTTTGTAGTGCCGCTACCTTTTCCGTCGGGGATAAATTTGTTTTGCCCCTTAGCAACTTTACCTCGTTTTCCAGTTGGCATAGTATGGGCAACGCCAGAATTCGCAATACCGTAGCCCGAAACCTCCCCACCAGATTTTCAGGATCCCCTATTAAAAGGAAGTCAATCTTTTCCCGTAGCTGGCCTATTAAGTGTAGAATTTGGACCATCACGGCTGGCCACTTCCTATATTAAAATTCTTTTCTGTTAAGTTTCATTTCTTTATTATTTTTAGTTTAAGCATGCTTGGCTAAGCGCGGCATTAGCAATCGATGCGGGATGCCATACGGAATCTAATGTTTTCTACCTTAATTCTAAGATTAATTCTACATTACTCATTCCTCATCGGATTCATCATCGGAACTTACTTCCGGTCGTGATGTCTCCTTAACTAACTTACTACTTCGTAATCTCCCTACTAATGGTACTGAGTCCTCGGGTGACCATGGTTCATAATAAGGTTTCATGCGGGCTACATGCACATTTTCTAACTTCTCTTTCTTGCCCTTTCCTTTTTGTACTACATAATTTACATCCGACAATTTTTCTACTATTTCGTACGGACCAAACCATTTCAGCAATAGTTTGTCGGTTTTTCCTACGTGCCGTTCTGGATTATAAACTTAAACTTTTTGACCGACTTGATATTCTATGTGTCTATGCTTATTGTCATAACGTTTCTTATCACGCTCCTGTTTTCGTTCTATATTATTCTTTGCTTGTTCCCGAATTTGTTTTAATCGTTCCTGTGTTTTAACTACCATTTCTGTTTCGACCGGTTCGCTCAGTTGTGCTCCTGATGGTAAGACCGGTTGTCTGCCATATAATAACTCAAAAGGTGTCATTTTAGTGCTTTCTTGTAACGCCGTATTGTACGCGAATGTAACGTGAGTCAGATATTCGTCCCAATCGGTTTGTGCAGTGTTCACATACATACTCAACATATTTGCTAATGTTTTGTTTAACCGCTCAGTTAAACCATTTGTCTGTGGCCTATAGGCAGTTGTAAATTTGTTACTTGTTCCCATTATGCGTAACAATTCGGCTACTACCGCTGACTGAAAGACAGCGCCGCGGTCACTTAGCAGTGCTCGCGGGGCACCATGTCTACCGATTATATTGTTCAAAATGAATTTTGCTACTGGCTCAATTTTACCAGTGGGTATAGCTTTAGTTTCAGCCCAACGAGTGGCATAATCAGTCGCTACTATTATATATTTATTTCCGGATTTACTACGCTTAAAGGGACCTAACAAGTCAATACCCACCCGATCAAACGGCTGACCGATTGATAATGGATGTAATAATCCCGCAGGTTTTGCGTTAGTCACTCCTTTTCTAGCCTGACAGTCTGAACATCCCTGTACATACTTAATTATATCTTTTCGCATGTTTGTCCAAAAATATCTACTTGAAATTCGATGAATTGTTTTTGCTAATCCCAAATGACCTGCCAATGGTTCATCGTGATTGCTATACAGAATTTCTCCGATTAAATTCCGTGGAATCACTATTAAATTTTGCATACCAGGCTGGGAATTTATTTTATATAAGACATTATTTTGCAATCTAAAATTTTTAGCACGCCTCTGTAACAGTGTACTACCATATTCAGGGTCGCTGATAGCTTGAATTATCTCTTTTAATTCATCATCCTGCCGCTGACTATGTTCAATATTTAGCTGATCGAGTGTGTAGGTGGGAACATCAACGGCATTCTCCTCGTCTTGTTTAGAGACTGCCCCACAGGGATAGCGTGACAAACAGTCAGCATCCGTGTGTGCTTTCCCACTTTTATGGAAAATTTCGTATTGATAATCCTGCACCTTGACACTCCATCGCGCTAGGCGGCCTACAGGATCCTTAACTGTTTTTAACCAGCATAAAGCATGATGGTCTGTTGCAACTCTGAATTTCCTACCCCAAATATATGGACGCCACTGTGTCAGTGCGTATACAAAGGCTAAACATTCTTTTTCAGTTATCGAATAGTTCATTTCCGCTTGCGTTAGTTTCCGCGACGCATATGCTATTGGGTGCCACTGATTATTTATATTTTGTAACAAGACACCACCCAATCCGATACCGCACGCGTCAACTCGTATTTCTATGTCAGCTGTTGGATTAAAGTGTGTCAATACAGGAGCAGTAGTTAATTTTTCTTTCAATGTTTCAATCGCATTTATTTCTTTTTGTGTTAAAACAAACTTAACGTCTTTCTTAGTTAGAACATACAAGGGTCGGGCTATACGAGCAAAGTCTTGGATAAATTTCCTATAATAGTTACAAAGTCCTAAAAAACTTTGAATGTCTTTTACTTTTTTCGGTAAAGGGCATTCCCTTATTGCTATCAATTTTTTGTCATCGGGCGCTAACCCTTTTTCCGACACTTTAAAGCCTAACAGATCAATTTCTGTTTGCAAATAAGTGCATTTACTAGGTTTCAATGTTAACTTGGCCGCTCGTAAGCGTTCAAAAACGTGTCTCAACCTCACAAGATGTTCCTCGAATGTCCGACTAAAAACTATCACATCATCCAAATATATCAACACTTCCTTCCATTTTTTTCCTTTAAATACGGTATCAGCTAGATGCTGAAACGTAGCTGGTGCTGATGTCAAACCAAAACTCAAAACGTTAAATTCATAATGACCATCGGGTGTTACAAACGCTGTTTTTTGTTTATCCGTTTCCTTCACGGGTACTTGCCAGTATCCACTAAACAAATCTAGACTCGTAAAATACGCCGAGTTCCCTAAGTAACTCATCATATCTTCTATTACCGGTAAGGGATATACATCGGGTCTGGTGATAGCATTTACTTTTCGGTAATCAACACAGAAACGCCAGGAACCGTCTTTTTTCTTGACTAAAACTACTGGGGAAGACCATGCACTCGAAGATGGTCTTATTATGTTATCTGCTAACATTTCTTTTACTTGTTCCTGGATAATTTCTTTTTCTTTATGCGAAACGCGATAGGGTTTCAAATGGACAGGCGGAGCGTCTCCGGTCGGAATTTCATGTACTACTAAGTCTGTTAATCCGATTTGTTTCGAATTCCATGCATAAATATCGCTAAATTCTTCTATTAATTGCATCAGCTTTCCTTTCTGCTGATCCGGCAAATTAGGGTTAATATTATGAACCATGTCTACTTTTTCAAAATCATCTAAATACAAAATGTCCGATGCTATCTTATTATTGTTACAGCTACTATTATTACCTATATACCCTAAGGCTGTATATTTAAAAAGTTTACGGGGCTTATATCTATTTATATTCTTTATTTTAACTAACCAGGTACCGAATTCAGATTCATGGGGCCAAATGTCGAAAATTTCTACTCCTAGCCTGTATTTGGCATCTGATCTTCCACTGATACTTCCCGTGTGCATCGCAACTTGGGTTATATCTGGCTCGGTCAGATAGCAAATAATCTCAGCTGCCGCTGGAACCTCTACGTCCTGTCTGAGCGATAATTTTACTTTTTCCTCGGTTGGGTTTTCATATTATGCCTGCGGTGTAATTCAGATATGTCATCACCGGAATTATATTCTGCGGTGGATGCAGATAATTGCGCATTTTGTTCCGGATTTGCGTTCTCCAAATTGCAGCTACATTTTTTGAAGGGAATTTGTATATGCTTTCCAAATTTAATAATTTTGTTCTCTATATCTAGTATAGCTTTATGTTGTATTAAGAATTGCATGCCCAGTATAACGTCACAGGGTAAGTCTGGTACCGCTAGGGTGGCTAAGTCTGTGGTCCACGTGCCCATCGTCAGGGACAGTATAGTACTCCCCAGAACAGGTATTAAACGCCCGCCTGCAGTGCGAAGCATTTTAACCGACGTCTGTTTGCAGTCAAGGGTTTGATCATTACCTACTACATTGTACACTGACCCTGTGTCCACGATGATGTCTACGGATTGGTTACCCAATCTACCTACGACTGTCAGTACCTTTGGACTAATTTCCTCATTGGGCCCTGAATCTAATTCGTACACGACGCTACGGACCTCTTCTAGCGTCGTGAGGCACCGTTTCCCTGCACATTAGTATTGCCCCTTTGAATATCTGGACAATCTTTCATCATATGACCGGGACGGGCGCACTGATGACAGATAATTCTGCCATCAGGCGTACGCGATAAGCGCTGAGTGTTAGGTAGGCTAAACGGCGCATTCCGTGCAGTGCCAACGTTATTTTGCGGGGGTCGATAAGCGGGCCTATTATTCGGCTCTTGGAATCGAACTCGGTTTTGATTTTGCTGATATCGGTTATCGTTATTATTATATCGCGGTACCGCGTTCTGATAACGGGGTGGCTGTGCGTTATTATTACTCCCATAACGGGGTATAGGATTTTGATACCGTGGGGGTTGATTTTGAAAACGTATAGGCGGTCGATCCCTACGCATCTCGGCCCTGACACTCTGGGTAATTTTATCTTGCATTGCCGTTAGTCGTCGCTCTAATTCGTCTCCCCGTATAGCGTCTTTATTTTCCATAGCAACTAGTCGTTCGCGGGCCGACTGTACACGCGATTCCGTTTCGCAAATTTTGTCTATCGCCGCTTTAAGTGCTCTTAAGCTTCTAGGCTCGCGCAACGCTAATTTTTCCTGTATGTCTGGCAAAAATCCAGCCTCTATCGTGTTCTTGACCTGTTCCTCCGACAATTCGCCACCTAAGCGATCGTAGATATCCAGCATCGCATAATAATACGCGCGCGGATCCTCACCTTTCACTTGGATTCGGCTCCGCCACAAATCCTGTAAGGATCTATCGTAGCCACTTGGGAAAAACTCGTTTTTAAATTCCCTGACTAAAACTTCATAGGTCGCATTCGGATTACGCCCAGCGTATCCTCTATACCAAATTGTCGCACGCCCCTCTAAATAAAGATTAAAATATCTTAATTTCTCTGCCGCGGCCCAATTATGCGCGTTGGCCGATTCCTCGAAAATTTGTAAGAAATCAACCGCTGATAATTTTCCCTGTGGATCAAATCTCTCCGGTTCGCGTAATTTTGGCTGTATTCGTTCGGCAGCTATCTGCTCTGCGGCAATGGATCCGATAGTGGGTTGTTCCATTATTTCTTGCCAGAAATTAGGATATAAGGGTTGTAACGGGAATGGGGGAGGTGAAGGAATTGCTCGTCTTACTGTCTGCGGATCTGGAGGGTTTGCTTGTAGCCGATTTTCAGGAGTCTCTGGAGATAGATACGGGAGTCTTTGATTTGGGCCTAAAGGAGGTGATCGTGCTAATGGCATAGCATGCTCATCTACTGATTGTCGAACTACTCGAAGTATACGGGCAGGGGTTATTCGAAATCGATAGCGTTCGGAATTTGACATAACATGACGCAAAGGGTAGCTTCTAGTTCTAAGCGGTCGAGCATTTTATTCGGAGATCGATTATTATTCATTTAAGCCTTTACCCGGCGCCTCCACCAAATGTCACGTCTACAAAAGTCTTTGATTAAATATTCAGAATTAACTCGCTTGCAATGGCTATACTAGCACTCTCAGGTAGAACACTCGCACGTGACTGAAGGCTGCGACGAAGGTTTCGTAAAGGCATTATTATTTAAATGAACAGTAAACGAGTATGGGTTATAAAACATTTATTAGCGTCAATCATGAAACATAGCAATACGTCAGCAATTATCAATATAACAGGAAAGTGAACATGTACTCACGTAGGTAGGACAAGACGAACCATGGTAACGGAGTTTAGCGAAACAGGTTACTTGGTCGGCTGACGGATGGTCACCTGCTAGCTTGACGGCTGACGGCTGGTTACCACTGATCACTGACTGATGACTGATTGAAGTCGGAGGAGACTGATCTGACAACTGATCGGTGACTGCCCGGTGACTGATCCCGCGCCACTCTTTCGAGTGTCTTTCATGCCCTCTCGTTACCACAGTTCTTTGTTTTCTATCTACCACTATCATTCGTTTCCCGTCAAAAATATTATTCATACATGTATGTGTGGACACCATTTCCGTGATGTTTTCCAAAAACAACGATACGTGGTTTATCCGATTTATCACAGTATCCGATAACTAGACACAAGGTCCAACAGTCCAACCATACATGACGATAATAGATTTCACGAATTGAAACAAATACGCATTTATATTATATTACTTGATTATTAATAAGACACAAATTATAATTCAATTATAAACTATGATTAGAATGACTCAAACATTTCCGCTAATGCGGTAGGAGTTTGTCATGCTTGCTTCCCAATTGAAAGATAACTATTATTACTCTTGAATATATATATTTACTAAATAATTACTAAGTAATTAGCAAGCGTGACAATAAGATCTTTAATTCTTCTTATGTCACTAATAACAGTATATTTATATATGAATCACTTAATTCTAATTAACTCCGCCATGGACGGTCCTAAGCCCGGCTGAGGAAGGAGGAAGGTTGTGCGCAGGGCTAGCAGCCCGGCCACATAAAAACACAAGAACGCTAAAGAAACTTCTACAAGCCTCGGAAAATGGCAGGATGAAACGAAGACAACAATGGCTACAAAAATGGACATGAGGAAGGTTAAATATATAGGATGCTGGAATGTTCGGACTATGTACGAGACAAGCAAAGTGCACCAAGTAGCAAGAGAAATGACCAAGAACAACATAACAATATTAGGTCTAAGCGAAATCAAGTGGAAAGGCTGTGGTAAATTGAAATTGGACGAGGATAAAACGCTGCTCTTCTCAGGGAAAACAGAACAAAGTGATAAACATGGAAGTGGAGTAGCACTTATGCAAGAAAAAACAACAACAAATGCGTTATTAGATTGGGAAGCTATCTCAGACAGAATTATAACAGCAAGTTTCAAAACGAGATTTAGAAATATGACTATTATGAATATATACGCATCTACAAATGAGAAAGAGAGAGAGATAAAAGAAGAGTTCTATGAGCAGCTGCAATCCACGTATTACGCTTTACAAGATAAATACCGGAATGATATAATGATTATAATAGGAGATGCAAATGCCAAAATAGGTACAAATAACTTGGGAAGAGAGACTGTGATGGGAAAAGAAGCAGTAGGAGAAATAAATGAGAATGGTGAAATGTTTTTAGACTTCTGCTCCCAGAACAATCTAATGATAGGAGGTAGTGTGTTCCCTCATAAAAACATCCACGAAATCACATGGATATCGCCGGATGGGAGAACTAAAAATCAGATAGACCATATCGTAATAGATAAAAAATGGAGACACTCATTATTAGACGTAAGAGCTATGAGAGGAGCTGATGTGGGATCCAACCATATGTTAGTGAGAGCAAAAATAAAAATAAAGTTAGCAAGAACAAATGAACCATCACATAATCAAAGAGTGAAATACAATATGCAATGGCTGAAAGAAGGAAGTGAAACTACAGAAGAATACAGAAAAAAGTTGAAAGAAGCAAATAGCGCATCAGTTAAAGAAGAAGAAACAAGCATAGAAGAGATGTGGGATAGATGCAAAAATATCTTCAAACAAACAGCCAAAGAGGTATTGGGAATACAGAAACGAACAGATAAACTATGGTTAAGCAGAGATACGTGGAATACAATAGAACAACGGAGAACAATAAAACATGGTATACTAACTAGTAAGGATGCAAAGCAAAAAGAAGAATTGGGAAAAGAATATAGGGGAAAAGATAGAGAAGTAAAGAGAAAAGCAAGAAAAGATAAGAGACAATATCAAGAAGAACTAATGGAGGAAGCAGAAAAAGCTGTGAGAAATAACGACCTCAGGACCTTGTATAAAAATACAAAAATCTTAGGACAAAAAGGAAGAGTAAACAAAATGCCTGTAAAAGACAGGAATGGGAAGATATTAAAGAACGAGAGAGAAATAATGGAACGGTGGGTAGAATATTTCAGTGAAGTATATGCGTCACAAAACATTGAAGAAGTGAGAGACGAAGGAGCTATACAGGGAGAACTCAACCTGAAAATGACCGAATTTACACACGATGGAATTAAGCAAGCCATTAAATCTTTAAAAAGAGGAAAATCTGCAGGATCGGATGATAAAGCTGCTGAGCTGCTAAAAGCTGATGAAGACACATCAGCAGACATTTTATATGGACTAATAAATAATATATGGGAGAATGAACAGTTGCCAAAAGAATGGAAAAATGGAATAATAATAAAGATACCAAAAAAAGAAGACCAAATGAAATGTGAAAATTGGAGAGCAGTGACACTATTGTGTGTTATGAGTAAAGTAATGACAAAAATGATATTAGGACGAATGAAAAAAGAAATTGATGAAAGATTGAGACCAAACCAAGCTGGCTTTAGGAGTACGAGATCGTGTATAGATCACATAACTACGCTCAGAATTATAATAGAGCAATCAATTGAATGGCAAAATAAAGCATATCTGAACTTTATAGATTTCCGCCAAGCATTTGATAGAGTCAACAGAGCAAAGATGTGGGAAATATTAAAAAAGTATGGAATTCCAGAAAAATATATTAGAGTTATTAAGATGTTCTACGATAACTATACAGCTCAAGCCGCACACAACGGAAAATTAACAAAGGAAATACAAATAGAAAGTGGAGTACGACAGGGCTGTATACTATCACCAACTATATTTCTAATATTAGTAGACTGGATAATGAGGAAGACAACCAAAAACAAGACTGGAATTAGGTGGAACGCCTTTGGACAACTGGAAGATCTAGAGTTTGCGGATGATATATGTTTAATTTCAGATAAAAGAAAACACATGCAGAAGAAAACTGAAAAGTTACGAAAGAAGCAAAGGAAATTGGTCTTGATATAGATGTGAAGAAATCTAAAGTGATGAAAATGAATACAGAACGTGAAATGGGAATATTTGCAGGAAGAGAGGAAATAGAGAGTGTTGAAGAATTTTGCTACTTGGGAAGCATATTGGATAAAAAAGGAGGTATAGAAAAAGAAGTACAAGCAAGAATTAACAAAGCTCATAATTTGTTTTACACATTGAAGAAAATATGGGGATCCAATGAACTTACACTGAAAACGAAACTAAGAATATTTAACACAAACGTGAAAAGTGTACTCTTATACGCTTCAGAAACTTGGACACTAGGAAAGGGAATAGCACAGAAAATTCAAGCGTTCATAAATAAGTGTCTACGGAAGATATTGAAGGTATATTGGCCAAATCGTATAACTAATAGAGAACTGTGGGAAAGAACCAGTCAAGAGCCTATAATTAGAACTATAAACAGACGTAAGTGGAAGTACATTGGACACACTTTAAGGAAGGAAACAAGCGATATAACAAAACAAGCATTAGAATATCAACCAACAGGTAAAAGAGAACAAGGAAGACCTATAGAAACGTGGAAACGAATCATAAACAAAGAACTAGAAGCAACAAAGTTAACTTGGAGAGAAGCTCCGAGCGGAGCCTAGAGGATTAAAGTAAAGTAGTGTAAGTAATTCCAATTTGATCAAAGTCACAGATATTTATATTTCTCTATTTATATACACTCTCACTTCACTGTCACTGTTTATTATTTATTTCCACTAATACTCTTATTACTGTACTATACTGTACTACACGTCGTTGGCTTGGCCTTTTATAGAGAAACACCGTTCTTCTCGAATTTTCGATTTTCGCGAATCTTTCCATTTCCAGGAATTGCTAGGGGCTTCCATTGGGAGGGGTGATGCGCTGCGACGTAGCACGGCGTAAGAGGCGACAAGAAGCACCTCCCCATACGGCGTCGTATTCACGAGCTCCCCTCTCACTTCCGCACGTCACAATATGTATGAATCTATCGACAAGAACATCATATATCGTGTTTTCAGAGCGCTATCTGCAGTTATTTGAAGTTTGAAATGAGTCAAAATTACCACATTCTGAGAAGTTCCAAAGTATCGCAAAACACATAAATCTATCCAATACAACATAATACGCATGAATCCGTCCTCAAATGCACATAATTTTGCGTTTCCAGCGAGTTACGAGCGTTTTTCCTGAGTCTCGTTGAGAAATCTTTGACTCTGTAAATCTGCTCAGAAAAAAGATTTTGCTTCAAAAGTGCGTTATATGGCAGAATCCAGCACCATATACATCATATTTCGCGTTTTTAGAGTGCTACTTGCAGTTTTACAAACTTTGGAATAAATCGGAATCACTCTTTTTCGCGCAGATTTTTACAATCACAGAGTTCATATTCCTGCTCAGGACCTCATAATATGTATGAATCTTTCGACAAAAACATCATATTCCGTGTTTTCAGAGCGCTATCTGCAGTCATATGAAGTTTGAAATAAGTCAAAATTACCACATTCTGAGCAGTTTCAAAGTATCGCAAATCACATAAATCTATCCAATACAACATAATACGCATGAATCCGTCCTCAAATGCACAAAATTTTGCGTTTCCAGCAAGTTATCAGCGTTTTTTCTGAGTCTCGTTGAGAAATTTTTGTCTCTGTAGATCTGCTCAGAAGCAAGATTTTGCTTCAAAAGTGCGTTATATGGAAGAATCTAGCACCAAATACATCATATTCTGTGTTTTTACAGTGCTATTTGCAGTTTTACAAACTTTGGAATAATTCGAAATCACGCCTTTCCGCGCAGATTTTCACAATCGAAAAGTTCATATTCCTATTCAGGACCCCATAATATGTATGAATCTATCGACAAAAACATCATATATTGTGTTTTCAGAGCGCTTTCTGAAGTTATATGAAGTTTGAAATAAGTCAAAATTATCACCTTCAGAGCAGTTTCAAAGTATCGCAAATTACATAAATCTATCCAATACAACATTATACGCATGAATTCGTTCTCAAATGCACAAAATTCTGCGTTTCCAGCAAGTTATCAGCGTTTTTTCTGAGTCTTGTTGAGAAATTATTGACTCTGTAAATCTGCTCAAAAGCAGGATTTTGCTTCAAAAGTGCGTTATATGGCAGAATCTAGCACCGAATACATCATATTTCGTGTTTTTAGAGTGCTACTTGCAGTTTTACAAACTTTGGAATAAATCGGAATCACTCTCTTTCGCGCAGATTTTTACAATCAAAGAGTTCATATTCCTATTCAGGACCTCATAATATGTATGAATCTATCGACAAAAACATCATATTCCGTGTTTTCAGAGCGCTATCTGCAGTCATATGAAGTTTGAAATAAGTCAAAATTACCACATTCTGAGCAGTTTCAAAGTATCGCAAATCACATAAATCTATCAAATATAACATTATACGCATGAATCCGTCCTCAAATGCACAAAATTTTGCGTTTCCAGTGAGTTGTCAGCGTTTTTTTGAGTCTCGTTGAGAAATTTTTGAATCTGTTAATCTGCTTAGAAGCAAGATTTTGCTTCAAAAGTGCGTTATATTGCAGAATCTAGCACCAAATACATCATATTTCGTGTTTTTAGAGTGCTATTTGCAGTTTTACAAACTTTGGAATAAGTCGAAATCACGCTTTTCGGCGCAGATTTTCACAATCAAAAAGTTCATAGTCCTATTCAGGACCTTATTATATCTATGAATCTATCGACAAAAACATCACATTTCGTGTTTACAAAGCGCTATCTGCAGTTGTATGAAGTTTGAAATAAGTCAAAATTACCACATTCTGAGCAGTTTTAAAGTATCGCAAATCACATAAATCTATCAAATACAACATTATACGCATGAATCCGTGCTCAAATGCACAAAATTTTGCGTTTCCAGCGAGTTATCAGCGTTTTTCCTGACTCTCGTTGAGAAATTTTTGACTCTGTAAATCTGCTCAGAAGTAAGATTTTGCTTCAAAAGTGCGTTATATGGCAGAATCTAGCATCAAATACATTATATCTCGTGATTTCAAAGTGCTCTTTGCAGTTTTACTAATTTTGGAATGAGTCGAAATCACGCTTTTCCGCGCAGATTTAAACAATCAAAAAGTTCATATTTCTATTCAGGACCTCATAATATGTATGAATCTATCGACAAAAACATCATATTTTGTGTTTTTAGAGCACTATCTGCAGTTATATGAAGTTTGAAGAAGTCAAAATCACTACATTCTGAGCAGTTTCAAAGTATCGCAAATAACATAAATCTATTCAATACAACATAATACTTATAAATCCGTCCTCAAATGCTCAAAATTCTGCGTTTTCAGCGAGTTATCAGCGTTTTTTCTGAGTCTTGTTGATAAATTTTTGACTTTGTAAATCTGCACAGAAGCAAGATTTTGCTTCAAAAGTTCGTTATATCGCAGAATCTAGCACCAAATACATCATATTTTGTGTTTTTCGAGTGCCATTCGCAGTTTTACAAACTTTGGAATGAGTCGAAATGACGCTCTTCCGCGCAGATTTTCACGATCAAAAAGTTCATATTCCTATTCAGGACCTCATGATATGTATGAGTCCATCAACAAAAACATCATATTCCCTGTTTTCAGAGCGCTATCTGCAGTTATATGAAGTTTGAAATAAGTCAAAATTACCACAATCTGAGCAGTTTCAAAGTATCGCAGATCACATAAATCTATCTAATACAACATAATACGCATGAATTCGTCCTCAAATGCACAAAATATTGCGTTTCCAGCGAGTGATCAGCGTTTTTTCTGAGTCTCGTTGAGAAATTTTTGACTCTGTAAATCAGCTCAGAAGCAGGATTTTGCTCCAAAAGTGCGTTATATGGCAGAATCTAGCACCAAATACATCATATTTCGTGTTTTTGGAGTGTTATTCGCATTTTCACAATCAAAAAGTTCATATTCCTATCCAGGACCTCATAATATGTATGAATCTATCGACAAAAACATCATATTCCGTGTTTTCAGAGCGCTATTTGCAGTTATATGAAGTTAGAAATAAGTCAAAATTACCACATTCTGAGCCGTTTCAAAGTATCGCAAATCACATAAATCTATCCTTTACAACATAATACGCATGTATTCGTCCTCAAATGCACAAAATTCTGCGTTTCCAGCAAATTATCCGCGTTTTTTCTGAGTCTCGTTGAGAAATTTTTGACTCTGTAAATCTGCTCAGAAGCAAGATTTTGCTTCAAAAGTGCGTTATATGGCAAAATCTAGCACCAAATACATCATATTTCGTGTTTTAAGAGTGCTAATTTGAGTTTTACAAACTTTGGAATGAGTCGAAATCAAGCTTTTCTGCGCAAATTTTCACAATCAAAAAGTTCATATTCCCATTCAGGGCCCCATAATATGTATAAATCTATCGACAAAAACATCATATTTCGTGTTTTCAGAGCGCTATCTGCAGTTATATGAAGTTTGAAATAAGTCAAAATTACCACATTCAGAGCAGTTTCAAAGTAACGCACATCAAATGAATCTATCCAATACAACATAATACGCATGAGTCCGTCCTCAAATGCACAAAATTTGCAGTTCTACAAACTTTGAAATAAGTCGAAATCACGCTTTTCCGCGCAAATTTTCACAATCAAAAAGTTCATATTTCTATTCAGGGCCCCATAATTTGTATAAATCTATCTACAAAAACATCATATTTCGTGTTTTCAGAGAGCTATCTGCAGTTATATGAAGTTTGGAATAAGTCAAAATTACCACATTCAGAGCAGTTTCAAAGAAACGCACATCACATAAATCTATCCAATACAACATAATACGCATGAATCCGTCTTCAAATGCACAAAATTTTGCGTTACCAGCGAGTTATCAGCGTTTTCTTTAAGTCTCGTTGAGAAATTTTTGACTCTGTAAATCTCCTCAGAAGCAAGATTTTGCTTCATAAGTGCGTTATATAGCAGAATCTAGCACCAAATACATCATATTTCGTGTTTTTAGAGTGATATTCGCAGTTTTACAAACATTGGAATGAGTCGAAATCACGTTTTTCCGCGCAGATTTTCACAATGAAAAAGTTCATATTTCTATTCAGGACCTCATAATATGTATGAATCTATCGACAAAAACATCATATTCCCTGTTTTCAGAGCGCTATCTGCAGTTATATGAAGTTTGAAATGAGTCAAAATTACTACATTCTGAGCAGTTTCAAAGTATCGCACATTACATAAATCTATCCAATACAACATAATACGCAGGAATCCGTCCTCAAATGCACAAAATTTTTCGTTTCCAGCGAGCTATCAGCGTTATTTCTGAGTCCTCGTTAAGAAAGTTTTGACTCTGTAAATTTTGCTCAGGAGCAAGATTATGCTTCAAAAGTGCGTTATATGGCAGAGTATTGCACCAGATACATCATATTTCGTGTTTTTAGAGTGCTATTTGCAGTTTCACAAACTTTGGAATGAGTCGGAATCACGCTTTTCCGCGCAGATTTCCACAATCAAAAAGTTCATACTCCTATTCAGGACCTCATAATATGTATGAATCTATCGACAAAAACATCATATTATGTATTTCCAGAGCGCTATCTGCAGTAATATGAAGTTTGAAATAAATCAGAATTACCACATTCTGAGCAGTTTTAGAGTATCGCACATCACATAAATCTATCCAATACAACATAATACGCATGAATCCGTCCTCAAATGCACAAAATTCTGCGTTTCCAGCGAGTTATCAGCGTTTTTTCTGAGTCTCGTTAAGAGATTTTTGACTCTGTAAATCTGCTCAGAAGCAAGATTTTGCTCCAGAAGTGCGGTATATGGCAGAATCTAGCACCAAATGCATCGTATTTTTGTGTTTTTAGAGTGCTATTTGCAGCTTTACAAACTTTGGAATAAGTCGAACTCACGCTCTTCCGCGCAGATTTTCACAATCAAAAAGTTCATATTCCTATTCAGGACCTCATAATATGTATGAATCTATCGACAAAAACATCATATTTTGTGTTTTCAGAGCGCTATCTGCAGTTATATGAAGTTTGAAATAAATCAATATTACCACATTCTGAGCAGTTTCAAAGTATCGTACATTACATAAATCTATCCAATACAACATAATACGCAGGAATCCGTCCTCAAATGCACAAAATTTTTCGTTTCCAGCGAGCTATCAGCGTTTTTTTCTGAGTCTCGTTAAGAAATTTTTGACTCTGTAAATCTGCTCAGGAGCAAGATTTTGCTTCAAAAGTGCGTTATATGGCACATATTGCACTAGATACATCATATTTCGTGTTTTTAGAAGGCTATTTGCAGTTTCACAAACTTTGGAATGAGTCGGAATCACGCTTTTCCGCGCAGATTTCCACAATCAAAAAGTTCATATTCCTATTCAGGACCTCATAATATGTATGAATCTATCGACAAAAACATCATATTTTGTATTTCCAGAGCGCTATCTGCAGTTATATGAAGTTTGAAATAAATCAAAATTACCACATTCTGAGCAGTTTCAAAGTATCGCAAATAACATAAATCTATCCAATACAACATAATACGCATGAATCCGTCCTTCAAATGCACAAAATTCTGCGTTTCCAGCGAGTTATCAGCGTTTTTTCTGAGTCTCGTTGAGAGATTTTTGACCCTGTAAATCTGCTCAGAAGTAAGATTTTGCTCAAAAATTGCGTTATATGGCAGAATCTAGCACCAAATACATCATATTTCGTGTTTTTAGAGTGCTCTTTGCAGTTTTACAAACTTTGGAATAAGTCGAACTCACGCTTTTCCGCGCAGATTTTCACAATCAAAAAGTTCATATTCCTATTCAGGACCTCATAATATGTATGAATCTATCGACAAAAACATCATATTTTGTGTTTTCAGAGCGCTATCTGCAGTTATATGAAGTTTGAAATAAGTCAAAAAATTACCACATTCTGAGCAGTTTCTAAGTATTGCAAATCACATAAATCTATCCAATACAACATAATACGCATGAATCCGTCCTCAAATGCACAAAATTTTGGGTTTTCAGCGAGTTATCAGCGTTTTCTCTGAGTCTCGTTGAGAAATTTTTGACTCTGTTAATCTGCTCAGAAGCCAGATTTTGCTTCAAAAAAGCGTTATGTAGCAGAATCTAGCACAAATACATCATATTTCGTGTTTTTAGAGTGCTATTCGCAGTTTCCAAACTTTGGAATAAGTCGAAATCACGCTTTTCCGCGCAGATTTTCACAATGAAAAAGTTGATATTTTTATTCGAGACCTTATAATATGTATGAATCTATCGACAAGAATTTCATTTTTCGTGTTTCCAGAGCGCTATCTGCAGTTATATGAAGTTTGAAATAAGTCAAAATTACCACAATCTGAGCAGTTTCAAAGTATCGCAAGTCACATAAATCTATCCAATACAACATAATACGCATGAATCCGTCCTCAAATGCACAAAGTTTCGCGTTTCCAGTGAGTTATCAGCGTTTTTCCTGAGTCTCGTTGAGAGATTTTTGACTCTGTAAATCTGCTCAGAAGCCAGATTTTGCTTCAAAAGTGCATCATATTGCAGAATCTAGCACGAAATACATCATATTTCATGTTTCAGAGTGCTATTTGCAATTTTACAAACTTTGGAATAAGTCGAAATCATGGTTTCCCGCGCAGATTTTCACAATCAAAAAGTTCATATTCCTATTCAGGCCCTTATAATATGTATGAATCTATCGACAAAAACATCATATTCCGTGTTTTCAGAGCGCTATCTGCAGTTATATGAAGTTCGAAATAAGTCAAAATTACCACATTCTCAGCAGTTTCAAAGTATCGCAAATCATAAAAATCTATTCAATACAACATTATTCGCATGAATCCGTCCTCAAATGCACAAAATTTTGCGTTTTTAGCGAGTTATCAGCGTTTTTTCTGAGTCTCGTTGAGAAATTTTTGACTCTGTAAATCTGCTCAGAAGGAAGATTTTGCTTCAAAAGTGCGTTATATGGCAGAATCCAGCACCAAATACATCACATTTCGTGTTTTTAGAGTGCTATTCGCAGTTTTACAAACTTTGGAATGAGTCGAAATCACGCTTTTCCGCGCAGATTTTCACAATCAAAAAGGTCATATTCCTATTCAGGACCTCATTATTTGTATGAATCTATCAATAAGAACATCATATTCTGTGTTTTCAGAGCGCTATCTGCAGTTATATGAAGTTTGAAATAATCAAAATTACCACATTCTGAGCAGTTTCAAAGTATCGCACATCACATAAATCTATCCAATACAACATAATACGCATGTATTCGTCCTTTAAATGCACAAAATTTTGCGTTTCCAGCGAGTTATCAGCGTTTTTTTTGAGTCTCGTTGAGAGATTTTTGACTCTGTAAATCTGCTCAGAAGTAAGATTTTACTTGAAAATTGCGTTTTAAGGCAAAATCTAGCACCAAATACATCATATTTTGTGTTTTTAGAGTGCTATTTGCAGTTTTACAAACTTTGGAATAAGTCGAAATCACGCTTTTCCGCGCAGATTCTCACAATCAAAAAATTCATATTTCTATTAAGGACCTCAAAATATGTATGAATCTATCGACAAAAACATCATATTTTGTGTTTTCAGAGCGCTATCTGCAGTTATATGAAGTTTGAAATAAGTCAAAATTACCACATTCTGAGCAGTTTCTTAGTATCGCAAATCACATAAATCTATCCAATACAACATAATACGCATGAATCCGTCCTCAAATGCACAAAATTTTGCGTTTTCAGCGAGTTATCAGCGTTTTTTCTAAGTCTCGTTAAGAAATTTTTGACTCTGTGAATCTGCTCAGAAGTAAGATTTTGCTTCAAAAGTGCGTTATATGGCAGAATCTAGCACCAAAAACATAATATCTCGTGTTTTTAGAGTGCTATTTGCAGTTTTACAAACTTTGGAATAAGTCGAAATCACGCTTTTCCGCGCAGATTTTCACAATCAAAAAGTTCATATTCCTATCCAATACCTCATAATATGTATGAATCTATCGACAAAAACATCATATTCCGTGTTTTTAGACCGCTATCTGCAGTTATATGAAGTTTGAAATAAGTCAAAATTACCACATTCTGAGCAGTTTCAAAGTATCGCAAATCACATAAATCTATCCTTAGAACATAATACGCATGAATCCGTCCTCAAATGCACAGAATTCTGCGTTTTCAGCAAGTTATCAGCGTTTTTTCTGAGTCTCGTTGAAGAATTTTTGACTCTGTTATTCTGCTCAGATGCAAGATTTTGCTTAAAAGTGCGTTATATGGCAGAATCTTGCACCAAATACATCATATTTCGTGTTTTTAGAGTGCTATTTGCGGTTTCACAAACTTTGGAATAAGTCTAAATCACGCTTTTCCTCACAGATTCTCACAATCAAAAAGTTCATATTCCTATTCAGGACCTCATAATATGTATGAATCCATCGACAAAAACATCATATTTAGTGTTTTGAGAGCGCTATCTGCAGTTATATGAAGTTTGAAAATATGTCAAAATTACCACATTCTGAGCAGTTTCTAAGTATCGCAAATCCCATAAATCTATCCAATACAAAATAATACGCATATAATCCGTCCCCAAATGCACAAAATTTTGCGTTTCCAGCGAGTTATCAGCTTTTCTTCTGAGTATCGTTGAGGAATTTTTGACTCTGTAAATCTGCTCAGAAGTAAGATTTTGCTTCAAAAGTGCGTTATATGGCAGAATCTAGCACCAAATACATCATATTTCGTGTTTTTAGAGTGCTATTTGCAGTTTTACAAACTTTGGAATAAGTCGAAATCACGCTTTTCCGCGCAGATTTTCACAATCAAAAAGTTCATATTCCTATTCAGGACCTCATAGTATGTATGGAATTTAATCTATCGACAAAAACATCATATTTCGTGTTTTCAGAGCGCTAGTTGCAGTTATATGAAGTTTGAAATAGGTCAAAATTACCACATTCTGAGCAGTTTCAAAGTATCGCAAATCACATAAATCTATACAATACAACATAATACGCATGAATCCGTCCTCAAATGCACAAAATTTTGCGTTTCCAGCGAATTATCAGCGTTTCGATGAGAAATTTTTGACTCTGTAAATCAGCTCAGAAGCAGGATTTCGCTCCAAAAGTGCGTTATATGGCAGAATTCAGCACCAAATACATCATATTTCGGTTTTCTAGACTGCTATTTGCAGTTTTACAAACTTTGGAATAAGTCGAAATCACGCTTCTCCGCGCAGATTTTCACAATCAAAGAGTTCATATTCCTATTCAGGACCTCATGATATGTATGAATCTATCGACGAAAACATCATATTCCGTGTTTTCAGAGCGCTATCTGCAGTTATATGGAGTTTGAAATGAGTCAAAATTACCACATTCTGACTGTTTCAAAGTATCGCAAATCATATAAATCTATCCTTTACAACATAATACGCATGAATCCGTACTTAAATGCTCAACATTTCTGCGTTTCCAGCGAGTTATCAGCGTTTTTTCTGAATACCGTTGAGAAATTTTTGACTTTGTAAATCTGCTCAGAAGCAAGATTTTGCTTCAAAAGTGCGTTATATGGCAGAATCTAGCACCAAATACATCATTATTTGTGTTTTTAGAGTGCTATTCGCAGTTTTACAAACTTTGGAATGAGTCGAAATCACGCTTTTGCGCGCAGATTTTCACAATCAAAAAGTTCATATTCCTATTCAGGACCTCATAAGATGTATGAATCTATCAACATAAACATCATATTTCGTGTTTTCAGACCGCTATCTGCAGTTATATGAAGTTTGAAATAAGTCAAAATTACCACATTCTGAGCAGTTTCAAAGTATCGCAAATCAACTAAATCTATCCTTACAACATAATACGCATGAATCCGTCCTCAAATGCACAGAATTCTGCGTTTCCAGCGAGTTATCAGCGCTTTTATTGAGTCTTGTTGAAGAATTTTTGACTCTGTTAATCTGCTCAGATGCAAGATTTTGCTTAAAAGTGCGTTATATGGCAGAATCTAGCACGAAATACATCATATTTCGTGTTTTTAGAGTGCTATTCGCAGTTTCACAAACTTTGGAATGAGTCGAAATCACGCTTTTCCGCGCAGATTTTCACAATCAAAAAGTTCATATTCCTATTCAGGACCTCATAATATGTATGAATCTATCGACAAAAACATCATATTTTGTATTTCCAGAGCGCTATCTGCAGTTATATGAAGTGTGAAATAAATCAGAATTACCACATTCTGAGCAGTTTTAAAGTATCGCACATCACATGAATCTATCAAATACAACATAATACGCATGAATCCGTCCTCAAATGCACAAAAATTTGCGTTTCCAGCGAATTATCGGCGTTTTTTCTGAGTCTCGATGAGAAATTTTTGACTCTGTAAATCAGCTCAGAAGCAGGATTTTGTTTCAAAAGTGCGTTATATGGCAGAATTTAGCACCAAATACATCATATTTCGGTTTTCTAGACTGCTATTCGCAGTTTCACAAACTTTGGAATAAGTCGAAATCACGCTTTTCCGCGCAGATTTTCACAATCAAAGGGTTCATATTTCTATTCAGGACCTCATGAGATGTATGAATCTATCGACAAAAACATCATATTTCGTGTTTTCAGAGCGCTATCTGCAGTTATATAGAGTTTGAAATAAATCAAAATTACCACATTCTGAGCAAATTCAATGTATCGCACATTACATAAATCTATTCAATACAACATAATACCCATGAATCCGTCCACAAGTGCACAAAATTTTGCGTTTCCAGCGAGTTATCAGCGTTTTTTCTGAGTCTCGTTGAGAAATTTTTGATTCTGTAAATCTGCTCAGAAGCAAGATTTTGCTTCAAAATTGCGTTATATGGCAGAATCTAGCACCAAATACATCATATATCGTGTTTTTAGAGTGCTATTTGCAGTTTCACAAACTTTGGAATAAGTCGAAATCACGCTTTTCCGCGCAGATTTTCACGATCAGAAAGTTCATATTCCTATTCAGGACCTCATGATATGTATGAATCTATCGACGAAAACATCATATTCCGTGTTTTCAGAGCGCTATCTGCAGTTATATGGAGTTTGAAATGAGTCAAAATTACCACATTCTGACAGTTTCAAAGTATCGCAAATCATATAAATCTATCCTTTACAACATAATACGCATGAATCCGTCCCTCAAATGCCCAAAATTCTGCGTTTCCAGCGAGTTATCAGCGTTTTTTCTGAATATCATTGAGAAATTTTTGACTCTGTAAATCTACTCAGAAGCAAGATTTTGCTTCAAAAGTGCGTTATATGGCAGAATCTAGCACCAAATACATCATTATTTGTGTTTTTAGAGTGCTATTCGCAGTTTTACAAACTTTGGAATGAGTCGAAATCACGCTTTTGCGCGCAGATTTTCACAGACAAAAAGTTCATATTCCTATTAAGGACCTCATAAGATGTATGAATCTATCGACAAAAACATCATATTTTGTGTTTTCAGAGCGCTATCTGCAGTTATATAGAGTTTGAAATAAATCAAAATTACCACATTCTGAGCAAATTCAATGTATCGCACATTACATAAATCTATTCAATACAACATAATACCATGAATCCGTCCACAAGTGCACAAAATTTTTGCGTTTCCAGCGAGTTATCAGCGTTTCTTCTGAGTCTCGTTGAGAAATTTTTGACTCTGTAAATCTGCTCCGAAGCAAGATTTTGCTTCAAAATTGCGTTATATGGCAGAATCTAGCACAAATACATCATGTTTCGTGTTTTTAGAGTGCTATTTGCAGTTTCACAAACTTTGGAATAAGTCAAAATCACGCTTTTCCTCACAGATTTTCACAATCAAAAAGTTCGTATTCCTATTCAGGACCTCATAATATGTATGAATCAATCGACAAAAACATAATATTTTGTGTTTTCAGAGCGCTATCTGCAGTTATATGAAGTTTGAAATATGTCAAAATTACCACATTCTGAGCAGTTTCTAAGTATCGCAAATCCCATAAATCTATCCAATATTAAATAATACGCATAAATCCGTCCCCAAATGCACAAAATTTTGCGTTTCCAGCGAGTTATCAGCTTTTCTTCTGAGTATCGTTGAGAAATTTTTGACTCTGTAAATCTGCTCAGAAGTAAGATTTTGCTTCAAAAGTGCGTTATATGGCAGAATCTAGCACCAAATACATCATATTTCGTGTTTTTAGAGTGCTATTTGCAGTTTTACAAACTTTGGAATTAGTCGAAATCACGCTTTTCTGCGCAGATTTTCACAATCAAGAAGTTCATATTCCTATTCAGGACCTCATAATATGTATGAGTCTAATCTATCGACAAAAACATCATATTTCGTGTTTTCAGAGCGCTAGTTGCAGTTATATGAAGTTAGAAATAGGTCAAAATTACCACATTCTGAGCAGTTTCAAAGTATCGCACATCACATAAATCTATCCAATACAACATAATACGCATGTATTCGTCCTTCAAATGCACAAAATTTTGCGTTTATAGCGAGTTATCAGCGTTTTTTTTTGAGTCTCGTTGAGAGATTTTTGACTCTGTAAATCTGCTCAGAAGTAAGATTTTGCTTGAAAATTGCGTTATATGGCAAAATCTAGCACCAAATACATCATATTTTGTGTTTTTAGAGTGCTATTTGCAGTTTTACAAACTTTGGAATAATTCGAAATCACGCTTTTCCGCGCAGATTCTCACAATCAAAAAATTCATATTCCTATTAAGGACCTCAAAATATGTATGAATCTATCGACAAAAACATCATATTTTGTGTTTTCAGAGCGCTATCTGCAGTTATATGAAGTTTGAAATAAGTCAAAATTACCACATTCTGAGCAGTTTCTTAGTATCGCAAATCACATAAATCTATCCAATACAACATAATACGCATGAATCCGTCCCTTAAATGCACAAAATTTTGCGTTTTCAGCGAGTTATCAGCGTTTTTTCTGAGTCTCGTTAAGAAATTTTTGACTCTGTGAATCTGCTCAGAAGTAAGATTTGCTTCAAAAGTGCGTTATATGGCAGAATCTAGCACCAAAAACATAATATCTCGTGTTTTTAGAGTGCTATTTGCAGTTTTACAAACTTTGGAATAAGTCGAAATCACGCTTTTCCGCGCAGATTTTCACAATCAAAAAGTTCATATTCCTATCCAATACCTCATAATATGTATGAATCTATCGACAAAAACATCATATTCCGTGTTTTTAGACCGCTATCTGCAGTTATATGAAGTTTGAAATAAGTCAAAATTACCACATTCTGAGCAGTTTCAAAGTATCGCAAATCACATAAATCTATCCTTAGAACATAATACGCATGAATCCGTCCTCAAATGCACAGAATTCTGCGTTTTCAGCAAGTTATCAGCGTTTTTTCTGAGTCTCGTTGAAGAATTTTTGACTCTGTTAATCTGCTCAGATGCAAGATTTTGCTTAAAAGTGCGTTATATGGCAGGAATCTAGCACCAAATACATCATATTTCGTGTTTTTAGAGTGCTATTTGCGGTTTCACAAACTTTGGAATAAGTCTAAATCACGCTTTTTCTCACAGATTCTCACAATCAAAAGTTCATATTCCTATTCAGGACCTCATAATATGTATGAATCTATCGACAAAAACATCATATTTAGTGTTTTGAGAGCGCTATCTGCAGTTATATGAAGTTTGAAATATGTCAAAATTACCACATTCTGAGCAGTTTCTAAGTATCGCAAATCTCATAAATCTATCCAATACAAAATAATACGCATAAATCCGTCCCCAAATGCACAAAATTTTGCGTTTCCAGCGAGTTATCAGCTTTTCTTCTGAGTATCGTTGAGGAATTTTTGACTCTGTAAATCTGCTCAGAAGTAAGATTTTGCTTCAAAAGTGCGTTATATGGCAGAATCTAGCACCAAATACATCATATTTCGTGTTTTTAGAGTGCTATTTGCCGTTTTACAAACTTTGGAATAAGTCGAAATCACGCTTTTCCGCGCAGATTTTCACAATCAAAAAGTTCATATTCCTATTCAGGACCTCATAGTATGTATGAATTTAATCTATCGACAAAAACATCATATTTCGTGTTTTCAGAGCGCTAGTTGCAGTTATATGAAGTTTGAAATAGGTCAAAATTACCACATTCTGAGCAGTTTCAAAGTATCGCAAATCACATAAATCTATACAATACAACATAATACGCATAAATCCGTCCTCAAATGCACAAAATTTTGCGTTTCCAGCGAATTATCAGCGTTTCGATGAGAAATTTTTGACTCTGTAAATCAGCTCAGAAGCAGGATTTTGCTCCAAAAGTGCGTTATATGGCAGAATTCAGCACCAAATACATCATATTTCGGTTTTCTAGACTGCTATTTGCAGTTTTACAAACTTTGGAATAAGTCGAAATCACGCTTCTCCGCGCAGATTTTCACAATCAAAGAGTTCATATTCCTATTCAGGACCTCATGATATGTATGAATCTATCGACGAAAACATCATATTCCGTGTTTTCAGAGCGCTATCTGCAGTTATATGGAGTTTGAAATGAGTCAAAATTACCACATTCTGACTGTTTCAAAGTATCGCAAATCATATAAATCTATCCTTTACAACATAATACGCATGAATCCGTCCTCAAATGCCCAAAATTCTGCGTTTCCAGCGAGTTATCAGCGTTTTTTCTGAATATCATTGAGAAATTTTTGACTCTGTAAATCTACTCAGAAGCAAGATTTTGCTTCAAAAGTGCGTTATATGGCAGAATCTAGCACCAAATACATCATTATTTGTGTTTTTAGAGTGCTATTCGCAGTTTTACAAACTTTGGAATGAGTCGAAATCACGCTTTTGCGCGCAGATTTTCACAGACAAAAAGTTCATATTCCTATTAAGGACCTCATAAGATGTATGAATCTATCGACAAAAACATCATATTTTGTGTTTTCAGAGCGCTATCTGCAGTTATATAGAGTTTGAAATAAATCAAAATTACCACATTCTGAGCAAATTCAATGTATCGCACATTACATAAATCTATTCAATACAACATAATACCCATGAATCCGTCCACAAGTGCACAAAATTTTGCGTTTCCAGCGAGTTATCAGCGTTTTTTCTGAGTCTCGTTGAGAAATTTTTGACTCTGTAAATCTGCTCAGAAGCAAGATTTTGCTTCAAAATTGCGTTATATGGCAGAATCTAGCACCAAATACATCATGTTTCGTGTTTTTAGAGTGCTATTTGCAGTTTCACAAACTTTGGAATAAGTCAAAATCACGCTTTTCCTCACAGATTTTCACAATCAAAAAGTTCGTATTCCTATTCAGGACCTCATAATATGTATGAATCAATTGACAAAAACATCATATTTTGTGTTTTCAGAGCGCTATCTGCAGTTATATGAATTTGAAATAAGTTAAAATTACCACATTCCAAGCAGTTTCAAGTATCGCAAATCACATAAATCTATCCAATACAACATAATACGAATAAATCCGTCCTCAAATGCACAAAATTTTGCGTTCCCAGCGAGTAATCAGCGTTTTTTCTGAGTCTCGTTGAGGAATTTTTGGCTCTGTAAATCTGCTCAGAAGCAAGATTTTGCTTCAAAATTGCGTTATATGGCAAAATCTAGCACCAAATACATCATATTTCGTGTTTTTAGAGTGCTATTTGCGGTTTCACAAACTTTGGAATAAGTCTAAATCACGCTTTTCCTCACAAATTTTCACAATTGTATTCCTATTCAGGACCTCATAATATGTATGAATCAATCGACAAAAACATCATATTTTGTGTTTTGAGAGCGCTATCTGCAGTTATATGAAGTTTGAAATATGTCAAAATTACCACATTCTGAGCAGTTTCTAAGTATCGCAAATCCCATAAATCTATCCAATATTAAATAATACGCATAAATCTGTCCCCAAATGCACAAAATTTTGCGTTTCCAGCGAGTTATCAGCTTTTCTTCTGAGTATCGTTGAGGAATTTTTGACTCTGTAAATCTGCTCAGAAGTAAGATTTTGCTTCAAAAGTGCGTTATATGGCAGAATCTAGCACCAAATACATCATATTTCGTGTTTTTAGAGTGCTATTTGCAGTTTTACAAACTTTGGAATTAGTCGAAATCACGCTTTTCCGTGCAGATTTTCACAACCAAGAAGTTCATATTCCTATTCAGGACCTCATAATATGTATGAGTCTAATCTATCGACAAAAACATCATATTTCGTGTTTTCAGAGCGCTAGTTGCAGTTATATGAAGTTAGAAATAGGTCAAAATTACCACATTCTGAGCAGTTTCAAAGTATCGCACATCACATAAATCTATCCAATACAACATAATACGCATGAATCCGTCCTCAAATGCACAAAATCTTGCGTTTCCAGCGAGTTATCAGCGCTTTTTCTGAGTCTCGTTGAGAAATTTTTGACTCTGTAATTCTGCTCAGAAGCAAGATTTTGCTTCAAAAGTGCGTTAAATGGCAGAATCTAGCACCAAATACATCATATTTCGTGTTTTTAGAGTGCCATTTGCAGTTTTACAAACTTTGGAAGAAGTCGAAATCACGCTTTTCCGCGCAGATTTTCACAATCAAAAAGTTCATGTCCCTATTTAGGACCTCATAATATGTATGAATCAATCGACAAAAACATCATATTTCGTGTTTACAGAGCGCTATCTGCAGTTATATGAAGTTTGGAATAAGTCAAAATTACCACATTCTGGACAGTTTCAAAGTATCGCAAATCACATAAATCTATCCAATACAACATAATACGCATGAATCCGTTCTCGAATGCACAAAATTTTGCGTTCCCAGCGAGTTATCAGCGTTTTTTCTGAGTCTCGTTGAGAAATTTTTGACTCTGTAAATCTGCTCAGAAGCAAGATTCTGCTTCAAAAGTGCGTTATAAGGCAGAATCTTGCACCAAATACATCATATTGCGTGTATTTAGAGTGCTATATGTAGTTTTACAAACTTTGGAATGAGTCGAAATCACGCTTTTCCGCGCAGATTTACACAATCAAAAAGTTCATATTCCTATTCAGGACCTCATAATACGTATGAATCTATCGACAAAAACATCATAGTTTGTGTTTTCAGAGCGTTATCTGCAGTTATATGAAGTTTAAAATAGATCAAATTTACCACATTCTGAGCAGTTCCAAAGTATCGTAAATCACATAGATCTATCCAATATAACATAATACGCATGAATCGGTCCTCAAATGCACAAAATTTTGCGTTTCCAGCGAATTATCAGCGTTTTTTCTGAGTCTTGTTAAGAAATATTTGACTCTGTAAATCTGCTCAGGAGCAAGATTTTGCTCCAAAAGTGCGTTATATGGCAGAATCTAGCACCAAATACATCATATTTCGTGCTTTTAGAGTGCTATTTGCGGTTTTACAAACTTTGGAATAAGTCGAAATCACGCTATTCCGCGCAGATTCTCACAATCGAAAAGTTCATATTCGTATTCAGGACCTCATAATATGTAAGAATACATTGACAAAAACATAATATTTTGTGTTTTCAGAGCTCTATCTGCAGTTATATGAAGTTTGAAATAAGTCAGAATTACCACATTCTGAGCAGTTTCAAAGAATCGCAAATCACATAAATCTATCCAATACAATATAATACGCATGAATCCGTCCTCAAATGCACAAAATTTTGCGTTTCCAGCAAGTTATCTGCGTTTTTTCTGAGTCCCGTTGAGAAATTTTTGACTCTGTAAATCTGCTTAGAAGCAAGATTTGCTTCAAAAGTGCGTTATATGGCAGAGTCTAGCACCAAATACATCATATTTCGTGTTTATATAGTGCTATTTGCAGTTCTACAAACTTTGGAATAAGTCGAAATCACGCTTTTCCGCGCGGATTTTCACAATCAAAAAGTTCATATTCCTATTCAGAACCTCATAATATGTATAAATCTATCGACAAAAACATCATATTTCGTGTTTCCAGAGCGCTATCTGCAGTTATATGAAGTTTGAAATAAGTCAAAATTACCACATTCTGAGCAGTTTCAAAGTATCGCAAATCACATAAATCTATCCAATACAATATAATACGCATGAATCCGTCCTCAAATGCACAAAATTTTGCGTTATCAGCGTTTTTTCTGAGTCTCGATGAGAAATTTTTGACTCTGTTAATCTGCTCAGAGGCAAGATTTCGCTTCAAAAGTGCGTTATATGGCAGAATCTAGCACCAAATACATCATTGTTAAAAATTTGGTGAATCAATGGTACTACCCGTACACAAAATTGCACCAAGCAGATTCTTTTGTATATTTCATTACACAAACTACAATTACAGTAAAGTTAGAGTTAATGTAAAAATATTATTGTATTAAAAATTACGCTAGACTTTGAGTACTTTGACCTATTCAACGTGATGCTAAACGCTTGAGTCTTTAATCTTGACTGCCCGTGCTGGGGCGGTTTATTTTTCAACATAACAGCCGACACCACAATTTATGTGTCAGCAAAATAAACAAAACACGACTTCTCAATTACCAAATAACCGGGTGGTCCATATTCCAGCCGATACTAAGAATAAGATTAATATAAGTCAACAAACACAAAAAATAGTTTCTCTCAATCATCAAAATTCTATAACATTCTCTCACCTGGGTAATTTTAAATTCAAATGTATCAAAAATTCTCCAAAAAAATATATAGAAGTTTGACAATCTTACAGATATCATTGCCGTATCTAATAATAACCAAACCTCTCCGGAACCTTTATTTTTCGACCGAACCTCGAAACGCGATCACTCACGCACTGCACTGCACTCGCATCTGACACACTGGCACCTTCTGTTTCACCTGGAGCTGAAGTAGTCATCTCATCGGCAGCATCATCTGTCGATGAAATCTGCTTACAGCTGGCCTCTGGATTCAACCTGTTGTCATCACTGGCAATCCTCGCTGACTTCATGATGGTGTCGGAACTAGCGCCTTCTAAAGGATAAATCCGTTGGATCGGGTGCAATAGAAAACCGTTTACAGTTCCTAACTTCACTAAACAAATTTTTCTGTCTTTTCCTGGATGAAGTTCAACAATTCGCGCTAACGGCCAGTCTATACGTTTAGAATTGTCACTACCGATTAAAACCACATCACCGATAGATACACTATACGATTTTTTGTACCTGTTGTACTGTTGCAACTGTCCCAAATATTCAATCCGAAACCTTTTACGCAAATCGTTACGTAAACTTCGTGAATAACGAATCCGTCTATTTAACGAACACGCGTCAACCGCGTCACAGTCCGGTATACCCGTTTCCACAAGCTCCCGAATGAACATTGCAGGGGTCAACGGCGATGGGTCTGTAGGTTCATTTGAAATATGGGTTAATGGTCGCGAATTGATCACTGCCTCGCAATCACAAAGTACCGTGTATAATTCCTCATTGTTGAGTTTGGCACGTCCTAATATTCGTCTCAACAATTGTTTAAGTAGGCCTATCAGCCTCTATCACCATCCTCCCCACCAGGGTGCTGAAGGTGGGCTGAATTTCCAATTTATTCTATGTTCAGAACCAAACTGGCTTAATTCTTTCCAATCCAATTGGCTGAACATGTTTTCAGCTTCACTGAAATTCGTGCCATTATCAGTGTAAACAATACGTGGTCGTCCACGTCTTGCGATGAATCTTCTAAATGTCTTCAAAAAGTCACTTGTAGATGCTGATGTGGTTATGTCTAGGTGAACCGTTCTGTAAACTGCGCATGTGAAAATACATATCCAGACTTTTCCCTCTTTTGTGAAAACAGGTCTAGCTAAATCAATTCTTGTAATCTCAAATGTAGCAGCATCTCTTACCCGATCCAAAAGCAATTCGGTTGATGGCATCCTCAATGGTTTCTGTTTGTGTCGCTTACATCTTTTACATGACGAAATGATAGACCGAATTATTCGACGCCCTCCAAGTATCCAGTACCTTTCACGAAGAATAGTCATGAGACTTTGGATTCCAGCATGGCATGAATTTATATGCATGTCATAAATTAATTTCCTCACTACTTCATGCTTTCCGGGTAATAAAAGGGGATACCTGGAAGTCTCCAAGTCCTCTCTTCTTGTAATTTGAGTCTTCACTCGCATAATGTTCTCACTATCTTTGAAAGCATTCAATGACGACAATTGATTGTCGTTTTCATCAGAAAAGGATTCCTGCTGAATCAGTTTGACCAATTTCTTCTCAGCATCTTCTATTTCCTCTGCGGATAGTTCCCTTGCTATTGTGTGTTCCTCTTGTTTGCAATTATGCACGAACCGATAAATCCAGGCCATCATGCGGACAATTTTGGAATAATTAGAGAAATAGCTATACAGGCGCGAGACTTCTGCATTGAACATATTTGTCACTATCCCTTTCTTCCTCTCGATATTAATTTCTGCTTCATCACAAAACACTTCTTCCATCGGCCATTGTTCTTTGCTCTGGTAAAGCCAGTTTGGACCCTCCCACCATTTGGATTGCAGTAAATGTCTTGGCGAACAACCTCTTGAGAGCAAATCTGCAGGATTCAATTTGCCTGGTACATGTTTCCAAGAGTTTACAGGAGTCGAATTTCTTATTTCTTGTACTCTATTCCATACAAAAGTGGCCCATTCATCTTCATGCCTCATCCAAGACAGTACCGTTGTAGAATCCAACCAAAAATAGCATTCAATTTTAGCTCCCTAAACTTTCTGCACCTGTGCGTATAATCGTGCACCAATGCATGTTGATAATAATTTCAGTCTGGGAATGGAAATCTTTTTGATGGGTGCAACTCTGCTTTTCGCTTGCAACAAATAGACATTCACGATATTTTTTCTCTCAATTCTTGAAAATACCGCCGCTGCATAGGCTATAGCACTAGCATCATAATAAGTATGCAGACTGAATTTTGCATCTTCCACACCTGTCTCTATCCACCTCGGAATCTGTATCATAGACTAATAAGACAATTCACTTACCCATTTTTGGAAAATGAGTTTGGAATCTTCATCCACTTAACGTCCCAACTTATTTTCTTTTCCCACATCTTCTGTAATAATAACTTGGGAAGTACTGTTGCAGGACAGGTAAATCCTATTGGTTCAAAGATTCTTTGTGCGACAGAAAGTATGAGCCGTTTAGTGATTTTTTCCCCAATTTTAACGCTTTGCAAATTAATAGAGAATACGTCCAAATCTTTGTCCCAATTAAATCCCAATAAAACAGTAGGATCGCAATCATTAAATTGGTTTCCATTGTATTCCCAACCTTTTAATTCAAATCCAGCGTGTGCCATGATTACTGTAGCTTCTTTAATGAATTCTTCCAAATCTTCCGTGTTTGGCAAACTCACAACACAATTATCTACATAAAATCCGCTCAATAAATGCTCTAGAGTACGTTTCGTGCATGCGGGTGTCTGATCAGAGCAATTTTTCAGACATTTATTCAGATGGTACTCTATCGTTGCTGCCAATAAGAAGGGGCTGGCATCCACTCCAAAAACAACCCATTTATGGCGATAAACCTTCTCAGTTCCATCTTTCAATCTCCATATAAACCGTAGAAAGTCTCTATCATTTTGACACAAACTGATCTGCAAGAAGGCTTTTCTTATATCAGCTGTTACTACTATTTTACCTAGTCTGAAACGGAGTAGTAGGACTGGTATCAATTCGATCAAATTTGGTCCTTTTTCCAGACAGTCATTCAATGAAGGCCTTCCTTTTTCCTTAGCCGATGCATCGAATACTGGTCGAATCTTCGTCGTTAAACTTTGCTCTTTTATTACAGGTCTATGTGGTAAGTAGTTTGAAGGGTTAGACAATTCTTCCTGTGGTACCTCCTCGATTATGCCGCCTTCCAACCAATTATCAAATACTTCTTGATATTTCTCAAAGTAGCCAGTATTATGCAATTTTCTTACTGTGGAATCCAATCGTTTCTTGGCTAATGTATTATTGGTAGGCAATGGTGGATGTCCCTCTTTCCACGGAAGCGCCACTTCATAACGCCCTTCATCAGTTTTAATTATCGATTTAACGAGTGGATATAACATGGCTGCGCACGTATCAGTTTTTTTTTCCCATCGTATCTAAAGATCTTAATTGAGTTTCAATTTTGTCTTACAATGTCACTAAATTGAGCCTATTTTGATTTGACATGACATTATTCACAACTAGTTTCAATAATTCTCGAGTATATACCTCTACCAGCAAATCTTCTCTGCCAAATCTTGATTTTAGGCATTTAATTACTCCCTCATAATTTTCTGCAGTTGGTGGATAGCTCTCAACTAGTTCCCTAGCTCTCGTGTTAGGAGTAATAGCTAACAACAAATATTGAAACTTGTCTACTGATGGAATGTCTATATCTTCATGAATTCTTCTGAACTGACTCCAGAAGGACAGCCACTCTTTCAAATCCCCTCCAGATTTCTTAAATTCTAATTGAGGTAATTTAAACTTACGGACATTATTTGAAGAGCTGCAGCTTCACTAGAAACTCTGCTTGCAGATTTGGAATCACTGATGTGTTTTTGCGAAATTTTCAACAACTTGAATCTTGTTGTGTATCCATCACATTCTTCCAGTTTCTTGTCAAGATCTGCTTCAGTAGCGTTTATTTCCAGTAGCTCTGTGAACATCGCTTCATTCGCTATCTTCAAGAAGTCCTCTTTCTCTTGGAGCAGCTCTAACTTAGCAACATTATTCACAACTAGTTTCAATAATTCTCGAGTATATACCTCTACCAGCAAATCTTCTCTGCCAAATCTTGATTTTAGGCATTTAATTATTCTCTCCTAGTTTTCTGCAGTTGGTGGATAGCTCTCAACTGGTTCCCTAGCTCTCGTGTTAGGAGTAATAGCTAACAACGAATATTGAAACTTGTCTACTGATGGAATGTCTGTATCTTCATGAATTCTTCTGAACTGAATCCAGAAGGGCAGCCACTCTTTTAAATCCCCTCCAAATTTCTTAAATTCTAATTGAGGTAATTCAAACTTACGGACATTATTTGGAGAGCTGCCAGCTTCACTAGAAACTCTGCTTGCAGATTTGGAATCACTGATGTGTTTTTGCGAAATTTTCAACAACTTGAATCTTGTTGTGTATCCATCACATTCTTCCAGTTCCTTGTCAAGATCTGCTTCAGTAGCGTTTATTTCCAGTAGCACTGTGGACATCGCTTCATTCGCTATCTTCAAGAAGTCTTGCAGCTCTAACTTAGACTCTATTTCTCTCACATCGCTCTTTTCAGATTCTAATAACTCGTCCAACTGATTAGCGATACGTGTGAAAGCGCAACGAAGAGCCGAACGCCGTCTCTTGAGTGTTTCCATTTTTGCACAAATGCAATTCACAAAAGTCTGCTCCGCGGAAAAACTGGCCATGCGAACAACACTTTCCACTATAAACACTCAGTTCCACTATAAACTTGCACCACGCGTAGTCACAACAACGATAGCTAAACAACCGAATTGATACAATAACATCCGCGCGCGAACTAAAACCGAATACGCACTGTCCTGTCACGGTCGCCAAATGTTAAAAATTGGGTGAATCAAGGGTACTACCCGTACACAAAATTGCACCAAGCAGATTCTTTTGTATATTTTATTACTAGACTTTAAGTACTTTGACCTATTCAACGTGATGTTAAGCGCTTGAGTCCCTAATCTTGACTGCCCGTCCTAGGGCGGTTTATTTTTCAACATAACAGCCGACACCACAATTTATGTGTTAGCAAAATAAACAAAACACGACTTCTCAATTACCAAATAACCAGGTTGTCCATATTCCAGCCGATACTGAGAATAAGATTAATATAAGTCAACAAACACAAAAAATAGTTTCTCTCAATCATCAAAATTCTATAACAATCATATTTCGTGTTTTTAGAGAGCTATTTGCAGTTTTACAAACTTTGAAATAAGTCGAAATCACGCTTTTGCGCGCAGATTCTCACAATCAAAAAGGTCATATTCCTATTCAGGACCTCACAATGTGTATGAATCTATCGACAAAAACATCATATTTTGTGTTTTCAGAGCGCTATCTGCAGTTATATGAAGTTCCAATACAACATAATACGCATGAATACGTCCTCAAATGCACAAAATTTTGCGTTTCCAGCGAGTTATCATCGTTTTTTCTGAGTGTCATCGAGTAATTTTTGACTCTGTAAATCTGCTCAGAAGCAAGATTTGCTTTAAAAGTGCGTTATATGGCAGAATCTAGCACCAAATACATCATATTTCGTGTTTATAGAGTACTATTTGCAGTTGTACAAACTTTGGAATATGTCGGAATCACGCTTTTCCGCGCGGATTTTTCACGATCAAAAAGTTCATATTCCTATTCAGAACCTCATAATATGTATGAATCTATCGACAAAAACATCATATTTCGTGTTTCTAGAGCGCTATCTGCAGTTATATGAAGTTTGAAATAAGTCAAAATTACCACATTCTGAGCAGTTTCAAAGTATCGCAAATCACATAAATCTATCCAATACAACATAATACGCATGAATCCGTCCTCAAATGCACAAAATTTTGCGTTTCCAGCGAGTTGTCAGCGTTTTTTCTGAGCCTCGTTAAGAAATATTTGACTCTGTAAATCTGCTCAGGAGCAAGATTTTGCTTCAAAAGTGCGTTATATGGCAGAATCTAGCAGCAAATACATCATAGTCCGTGTCTTCAGAGTGCTATTTGCAGTTTTACAAACTTTGGAATAGGTCGAAATCACGCCTTTCCGCGCGGATTTTCACAATCAAAAAGTTCATATTCCTAATCAGGACCTCATAATATGTATGAATCTATCGACAGAAACATCATATTTCGTGTTTTCAGAGCGCTATCTGCAGTTATATGAAGTTTGAAATAAGTCAAAAAACCACATTCTGAGCAGTTTCAAAGTATCGCGAATCACATAAATCTATCCAATACAACATAATACGCATGAATACGTCCTCAAATGCACAAAATTTTGCGTTTCCAGCGAGTTGTCAGCTTTTTTTCTGTGTCCCGTTGACAAATTTTTGACTCTGTAAATCTGCTCAGAAGCAAGATTTGTTTCAAAAGTGCGTTATATGGCAGAATCTAGCACCAGATACATCATATTTCGTGTTTATAGAATGCTATTTGCAGTTTTACAAACTTTTGAATAAGTCGAAATCACGCTTTTCTGCGCGGATTTTCACAATCAAAAAGTTCAAATTCCTATTCAGAACCTCATAATATGTATGAATCTATCGACAAAAACATCATATTCTATGTTTCCAGAGCGCTATCTGCAGTTATATGAAGTTTGAATTAAGTCAAAATTACCACATTCTGAGCAGTTTCAAAGTATCGCAAATCACATAAATCTATCCAATACAACATAATACGCATGAATCCGTCCTCAAATGCACAAAATTTTGCGTTCCCAGCGAGTTGTCAGCGTTTTTTCTGAGTCTCGTTGAGGAATTTTTACTTTGTAAATCTGCTCAGAAGCAAGATTCTGTTTCAAAAGTGCGCTATATGGCAGAATCTAGCACCAAATACATCATATTTCGTGTTTTTAGAGTGCTATTCGCAGTTTTACAAACTTTGGAATGAGTCGAAATCACGCTTTTCCGCGCAGATTTTCACAACCAAATAGTTCATATTCCTGTTCAGGACCTCATAATATGTACGAATCCATCGACAAAAACATGATATTTCGTGTTTTCAGAGCGATATCTTCAGTTATATGAAGTTAGAAATAATTTAGAAAACCACATTCTGAGCAGTTTCAAAGTATCGCAAATCACATATATCTATCCAATACAACATAATACGCATGAATCCGTTCTCAAATGCACAAAATTTTGCGTTTCCAGCGAGTTATCAGCGTTTTTTCTGAGTGTCGTTGAGTAATTTTTGACTATGTAAATCTGCTCATGAGCAAGATTTTGCTACAAAAGTGCGTTATATGGCAGAATCAAGCACCAAATACATCATATTTCGTGTTTTTAGAGTGCTATTTGCAGTTTCACAAACTTTGGAATAAGTCGAAATCACGCTCTTCCGCGCAGATTTTCACAATCTAAAAGTTCATATTCCTATTCAGGACCTCATAATATGTAAGAATCTATAGACAAAAACATAATATTTTGTGTTTTCAGAGCTCTATCTGCAGTTATATGAAGTTTGAAATAAGTCAGAATTACCACATTCTGAGCAGTTTCAAAGAATCGCAAATCACATAAATCTATCCAATACAACATAATACGCATGAATCTGTCCTCAAATGCACAAAATTTTGCGTTTCCAGCGAGTTATCAGCGTTTTTTCTGAGTCTTGTTGAGAAATTCTTGACTCTGTAAATCTGCTCAGAAGCAAGATTTCGCTCCAAAAGTGCGTTATAGGGCAGAAACTAGCACCAAATTCATCATATTTTGTGTTTTTAGAGTGCTATTTGCAGTTTACAAACTTTGGAATAAGTCGGAATCATGCTTTTCCGCGCAGATTCTCACAATCAAAGAGTTCATATTCCTCTTCAGGACCTCATAATATGTATGAATCTATCGACAAAAACATCATATCTTGAGTTTCCAGAGCGCTATCTGCAGTTATATGAAGTTTGAAATAACTAAAAATTACCACATTCTGAGCAGTTTCAAAGTATCGCAAATCACATAAATCTATCCAATACAGCATAATACGCATGAATCCGTCCTCAAATGCACAAAATTTTGCGTTTCCAGCGAGTAATCAGCGTTTTTTCTGAGTCTCGTTGAGAAATCTGATTCTGTAAATCTGCTCATGAGCAAGATTTTGCTCCAAAAGTGCGTTATATGGCAGAATCTAGCACCAAATACATCATATTTTGTGTTTTTAGAGTGCTATTTGCAGTTTCACAAACTTTGGAATAGGTCGAAATCACGCTTTCCCGCGCGGATCTTCACAATCATAAAGTTCATATTCCCATTCAGAACCTCATAATATGTATGAATCTATCGACAAAAACATCATATTTCGTGTTTCCACAGCGCTATCTGCAGTTATATGAAGTTTGAAATAAGTCAAAATTACCACATTCTGAGCAGTTTGAAAGTATCGAAAATCACATAAATCTATCTAATACAATATAATACGCATGAATCCGTCCTCGAATGCACAAAATTTTGCGTTTTCAGCGAGTTATCAGCGTTTTTTCTGTGTCGTTGAGTGATTTTTGACTCTGTAAATCTGCTCATGAGCAAGATTCTGCTTCAAAAGTGCGTTATATGGCAGAATCTAGCACTAAATACATCATATTTTGTGTTTTAAGAGTGCTATTTGCAGTTTCACAAACTTTGGAATAAGTCGAAATCACGCTTTTCCGCGCGGATTTTCACAATCAAAATGTTCATATTCCTATTCAGAACCTTATAATATATATGAATCTATCGACAAAAACATCATATTCCGTGTTTCCAGAGCGCTATCTGCAGTTATATGAAGTTTGAAATAAGTCAAAATTACCACTTTCTGAGCAGTTTCAAAGTATCGAAAATCACATAAATCTATCCAATACAATATGATACGCATGAATCCGTCCTCGAATACACAAAATTATGCGTTTCCAGCGAGTTATCAGCGTTTTTTCTGGGTCCCGTTGAGAAATTTTTGACTCTGTAAATCTGCTTAGAAGCAAGATTTGCTTCAAAAGTGCGTCATATGGCAGAATCTAGTACCAAATACATCATATTTCGTGTTTTTTAGAGAGCTATTGCAGTTTTACAAACTTTGGAATAAGTCGAAATCACGCTTTTCCGCGCAGATTTTCACAATCAAAAAGTTCATGTTACTATTCAGGACCTCATAATATTTATGAATCTATCGACAAAAACATCATATTTCGTGTTTCTAGAGCGCTATCTGCAGTTATATGAAGTTTGAAATAAGTCAAAATTACCACATTCTGAGCAGTTTCAAAGTATCGCAAATCACATAAATCTATCCAATACAACATAATACGCATGAATCCGTCCTCAAATGCACAAAATTTTGCGTTTCCAGCGAGTTGTCAGCGTTTTTTCTGAGTCTCGTTAAGAAATATTTGACTCTGTAAAACTGCTCAGGAGCAAGATTTTGCTTCAAAAGGTGCGTTATATGGCAGAATCTAGCACCAAATACATCATATTTCGTGTTTCTAGAGTGCTATTTGCAGTTTTACAAACTTTGGAATGAGTCGAATTCACGCTTTTCCGCGCAGATTTTCCCATTCAAAAAGTTCACATTCCTATTCAGGACCTCATGATATGTAAGAATCTATAGACAAAAACATAATATTTTGTGTTTTCAGAGCGCTATCTGCAGTTATATGAAGTTTGAAATAAGTCAAAATTACCACATTCTGAGCAGTTTCAAAGTATCGCTAATCACATAAATCTATCCAATACAATATAATACGCATGAATCCGTCCTCAAATGCACAAAATTTAGCGTTTCCAGCGAGTTGTCAGCGTTTTATCTGAGTCCCGTTGAGAAATTTTTGACTCTGTAAATCTGCTCAGCAGCAAGATTCGCTTCAAAAGTGCGTATATGGCAGAATCAAGCACCAAATACATCATATTTCGTGTTTATAGAGTGCTATTTGCAGTTGTACAAACTTTGGAATAAGTCGAAATCACGCTTTTCTGCGCGGATTTTCACAATCAAAAAGTACAAATTCCTATTCAGAACCTCATAATATGTATGAATCTATCGACAAAAACATCATATTTTGTGTTTCCAGAGCGCTATCTGCAGTTATATGAAGTTTGAATGAGGTCAAAATTACCACATTTTGAGCAGTTTCAAAGTATCGCAAATCACATAAATCTATCCAATACAACATAATACGCATGAATCCGTCCTCAAATGCACAAAATTTTGCGTTTCCAGCGAGTTATCAGCATTTTTTCTGAGTCTCGTTGAGAAGTTTTTACTCTGTAAATCTGCTCAGAAGCAAAATTCTGTTTCAAAAGTGCGTTATATGGCAGAATCTAGCACCAAATACATCATATTTCGTGTTCTTAGAGTGCTATTCGCAGTTTTACAAACTTTGGAATGTGTCGAAATCACGCTTTTCCGCGCAGATTTTCACATCCAAAAAGTTCATATTCCTGTTCAGGACCTCATAATATGTATGAATCTATCGACAAAAACATCATATTTCGTGTTTTCAGACCGATATCTTCGATTATATGAAGTTTGAAATAAGTCAAAAAACCACATTCTGAGCAGTTTCAAAGTATCGCAAATCACATATATCTATCCAATACAACATAATACGCATGAATCCGTCCTCAAATGCACAAAATTTTGCGTTTCCAACGAGTTATCAGCGTTTTTTCTGAGTGTCGTTGAGTAATTTTTGACTCTGTAAATCTGCTCATGAGCAAGATTTTGCTTCAAAAGTGCGTTATATGGCAGACTCTAGCACCAAATACATCATATTTCGTGTTTTTAGAGTGCTATTTGCAGTTTCACAAACTTTGGAATAAGTCGAAATCACGCTTTTCCGCGCAGATTTTCACAATCTAAAAGTTCATATTCCTATTCAGGACCTCATAATATGTATGAGTCTATCGACAAATACATCATATTTTGTGTTTTCAGAGCGCTATCTGCAGTTATATGAAGTTTGAAATAAGTCAAAATTACCACATTCTGTGCAATTTCAAAGTATCGCACATCACATAAATCTATCCAATACAACATAATACGCATGAATCCGTCCTCGAATGCAAAAAATTTTGCGTTTCCAGCGGTTATCAGCGTTTTCTCTGAGTCTCGTTGAGAAATTTTTGACTCTGTAAATCTGCTCAGAAGCAAGATTCTGCTTCAAAAGTGCGTTATATGGCAGAATCTAGCACCAAATACATAATATTTCGTGTTTTTAGAGTGCTATTAGCAGTTTTACGAACTTTGGAATAAGTCGAAATAACGCTTTTCCGCGCTGATTTTCACAATCAAAGAGTTCATATTCCTATTCAGGACCTCATGATACGTATGAATCTATCGACGAAAACATCATATTCCGTGTCTCCAGAGCGCTATCTGCAGTTATATGGAGTTTGAAATAAGTCAAAATTACCACAGTCTGAGCAGTTTCAAAGGATCGCAAATCACATACAATTTTACAACATAATACGCATGAATCCGTCCTCAAATGCACAAAATTCTGAGTCTCCAGCGAGTAATCAGCGTTTTTTCTGAGTCTCGTTGAGAAGTTTTTGACTCTGTAAATGTGCGCAGAAGCAAGATTTTGCTTCAAAAGTGCGTCATATGGCAGAACCTAGCACCAAATACATCAAATTTCGTGTTTTCAGAGTTCTATTCGCAGTTCTACAAACTTTGGAATAAGTCGAAATCACACTTCTTCGCGCAGATTTTCACAATCAAAAAGTTCATATTCCTATTCAGGACCTCATAATATGTATGAATCTATCGACAAAAACATCATATTTCATGTTTTCAGAGCGCTATCTCCAGTCATATGAAGTTTGAAATAAGTCAAAATTACCACATTCTGAGCAGTTTCAAAGTATCGCAAATCACTAAAATCTATCCAATACAACATAATACGCATGGATCCATCCTCAAATGCACAAAATTCTGCGTTTCCAGCGAGTTATCAGCGTTGTTCTTGAGTCTCGTCTAGAAATTTTTGACTCTGTAAATCTGCTCAGAAGCAAGATTTTGCTTCAAGAGTACGTTATATGGCAGAATCCAGCACCAAATACATCATATTTCGTGTTTTAAGAGAGCTATTTGCAGTTTTACAAACTTTGGAATAAGTCGAAATCACGCATTTCCCGCGCAGATTTTCACAATCAAAAAGTTTATGTTTCTATTCAGGACCTCATAATATGTATGAATCTATCGACAAAAACATCATATTCCGTGTTTTCAGAGCGCTATCTGCAGTTATATGAAGTTTG
>CAXDIG010000178.1:0-36521 GCA_963989225.1 Dromius quadrimaculatus
AAACTTTGGAATAAGTCGAAATCACGCTTTTCCGCGCAGATTTTCACAATCAAAAAGTTCATACTCATATTCAGGACCTCATAATATGTATGAATCTATCGACAAAAACATCATATTTTGTGTTTTCAGAGCGCTATCTGCAGTTATATGAAGTTTGAAATAAGTCAAAATTACCACATTCTGAGCAGTTTCAAAGTAAAGCAAATCTCATGAATCTTTCCAATACAACATAATACGCATGAATTCATACTCAAATGCACAAAATTTTGCGTTCCCAATGAGTTATCAGCGTTTTTTCTGGTTTACGTTGAGAAATTTTTTACTCTGTAAATCTGCTCAGAAGCAAGATTTTGCTTCAAAAGTGCATTATATGGCAAAATCCAGCACCAAATACATCATATTTCGTGTTTTTAGAGTGCTATTTGCAGTTTTACAAATATTGGAATGAGTCGAAATCACGCTTTTCCGCGCAGATTTTCACAATCAAAAAGTTCATATTACTATTCAGGACCTCATAAAATGTCTGAATCAATCGACGAAAACATCATATTTCGTGTTTCCAGAGCGCTATCTGCAGTTATATGAAGTTTGAAATAAGTCAAATTTACCACATTCTGAGCAGTTTAAAAGTATCGCAAATCACATAAACCTATCCAATACAACATAATACGCATGGATCCGTCCTCAAATGCACAAAATTTTGCGTTTCCAGCGAGTAATCAGCGTTTTTTCTGAGTCTTGTTGAGAAATTTTTAACTCTGTAAATCTGCTCAGAAGCAAGATTTTGCTTCAAAAGTGCGTTCTATGGCAGAATTTAGCACCAAATACATCATATTCGTGTTTTTAGAGTGCTATTCAAAGTCTTACGAACTTTGGAATAAGTCGGAATCACGCTTTTCCGTACAGATTTTCACAATCAAAAAGTTCATATTCCTATTCAGGACCTCATGATATGTATTAATCTATCGACAAAAATATCATATTCTGTGTTTTCAGAGCGCTATCTGCAGTTATATGATGTTTGAAATAAGTCAAATTTACCACATTCTGAGCAGTTTCAAAGTATCGCAAATCACATTAATCTATCCAATACAATATAATACGCATGAATCCGTCCTCAAATGCACGAAATTCTGCGTTTCCAGCGAGTTATCAGCGTTTATTCCGAGTTTTGTTGAGAAATTTTTGACTCTGTAAATCTGCTCAGAAGCAAGATTTTGCTTCAAAAGTGCATTATATGGCAGAATCTAGCACCAAATACATCATATTTCGTGTTTTTAGAGTGCTATTTCCAGTTTTATAAACTTTGGAATGAGTCGAAATCACGCTCTTCCGCGCAGATTTTCACAATCAAAAAGTTCATATTCGTATTCAGGAGCTCATAATATGTATGAATCTTTCGACAAAAACATCATATTTCGTGTTTTCAGAGCGCTATCAGCAGTCATATAAAGTTTGAAACAAGTCAAAATTACCACATTCTGAGCAATTTCAAAGTATCGCAAATCACATAAATCTATCCAATACAACAAAATACGCATGAATCCGTTCTCAAATGCACAAAATGCTTCGTTTCCAGCAAGTTACCAGCGTTTTTTCAGAGTTTCGTTGAGAAGTTTTTGACTGTGTAAATCTGCTCAGAAGCAAGATTTTGCTTCAAAAGTGCGTTATATGGCAGAATCTAGCACCAAATACATCATATTTCGTGTTTTTAGAGTAGTGCTATTTGCAGTTTCACAAACTTTGGAATAAGTCGAAATCACGCTTTTCCGCGCAGATTTTCACAATCAAAAAGTTCATACTCATATTCAGGACCTCATAATATGTATGAATCTATCGACAAAAACATCATATTTTGTGTTTTCAGAGCGCTATCTGCAGTTATATGAAGGTTGAAATAAGTCAAAATTACCACATTCTGAGCAGTTTCAAAGTAAAGCAAATCTCATGAATCTTTCCAATACAACATAATACGCATGAATTCATACTCAAATGCACAAAATTTTGCGTTCCCAATGAGTTATCAGCGTTTTTTCTGGTTTACGTTGAGAAATTTTTTACTCTGTAAATCTGCTCAGAAGCAAGATTTTGCTTCAAAAGTGCATTATATGGCAAAATCCAGCACCAAATACATCTATTTCGTGTTTTTATGGTGCTATTTGCAGTTTTACAAACTTTGGAATAAGTCGAAATCACGCTTTTCCGCAGAGCTTTTCACAATCAAAAAGTTCATATTCCTTTCAGGACCTCATAATATACATGAATCTATCGACAAAAACATCATATTTCGTGTTTCCAGAGCGCTATCTGCAGTTATATGAAGTTTGAAATAAGTCAAATTTACCACATTCTGAGCAGTTTAAAAGTATCGCAAATCACATAAACCTATCCAATACAACATAATACGCATGGATCCGTCCTCAAATGCACAAAATTTTGCGTTTCCAGCGAGTAATCAGCGTTTTTTCTGAGTCTTGTTGAGAAATTTTTAACTCTGTAAATCTGCTCAGAAGCAAGATTTTGCTTCAAAAGTGCGTTCTATGGCAGAATTTAGCACCAAATACATCATATTCGTGTTTTTAGAGTGCTATTCAAAGTCTTACGAACTTTGGAATAAGTCGGAATCACGCTTTTCCGTACAGATTTTCACAATCAAAAAGTTCATATTCCTATTCAGGACCTCATGATATGTATTAATCTATCGACAAAAATATCATATTCTGTGTTTTCAGAGCGCTATCTGCAGTTATATGATGTTTGAAATAAGTCAAATTTACCACATTCTGAGCAGTTTCAAAGTATCGCAAATCACATTAATCTATCCAATACAATATAATACGCATGAATCCGTCCTCAAATGCACGAAATTCTGCGTTTCCAGCGAGTTATCAGCGTTTATTCCGAGTTTTGTTGAGAAATTTTTGACTCTGTAAATCTGCTCAGAAGCAAGATTTTGCTTCAAAAGTGCATTATATGGCAGAATCTAGCACCAAATACATCATATTTCGTGTTTTTAGAGTGCTATTTCCAGTTTTATAAACTTTGGAATAGGTCGAAATCACACTTTTCCGCGCGGATTTTCACAATCAAAAAGTTCATATTCCTATCTAGGACCTCATAATATGTGTGAATCTATCGACAAAAACATTATAATACGTGTTTCCAGAGCGCTATCTGCAGTTATATGAAGTTTGAAATAAGTCAAAATTACCACATTTTGAGCAGTTTCAAAGTATCGCAAACCACATAAATCTATCCAATACAACATAATTTGCATGAATTTGTCCTCAAATGCACAAAATTTTGCGTTTCCAGCGATTTATCAGCGTTTTTTCTGAGTCTCGTTGAGAAATTTTTGACTCTGTAAATCTGCTCAGAAGCAAGATTTTGCTCCAAAAGTGCGTTATATGGCAGAATCTAGCACCAAATACATCATATTTCGTGTTTTTAGAGTGCTATTTGCAGTTTTACAAATATTGGAATGAGTCGAAATCACGCTTTTCCGCGCAGATTTTCACAATCAAAAAGTTCATATTACTATTCAGGACCTCATAAAATGTCTGAATCAATCGACGAAAACATCATATTTCGTGTTTTCAGAGCGCTATCTGCAGTTATATGAAGTTTGAAATAAGTCAAAATTACCACATTCTGAGCAGTTTCAAAGTATCGCAAATCACATAAATCTATCCAATACAACATAATACCCATGAATCCGTCCTCAAATGCACAGAATTTTGCGTTTCCACCGAGTAATCAGCGTTCTTTCTGAGTCTCGTTGAGAAATTTTTGACTCTGTAAATCTGCTCAGAAGCAAGATCTTGCTTCAGAAGTGCGTTATATGGCAGAATTTAGCACCAAATACATCATATTTCGTGTTTTTAGAGTGCTATTTGCAGTTTCACAAACTTTGGAATAAGTCGGAATCACGCTTTTCCGCGCAGATTTTCACAATCAAAAAGTTCATATTCCTATTCAGGATCGCATAATATGTATGTTGTGAGTTCGTGGTTGAGTCGCTGGCGGGACTCAAAAGCGTTCGAAGGACCACCGTATTTAAACGGAATGAAACAGTGTTATTCGATTTTGATTTTATTACACTTACTAAAATTTATACAGAATTTACAATTCAACCTTGAATGAGATTAATTGGTACATTTGAGAATATTAGGTCTTTATGCCTTGAGTGTGGTTTCTTAACTGACTGTCTTTACTCCCCGGCAACCAGGGCGAGAAATTACCCTTCTTGCAGTGGTGGGAGGTTCACCCCCTACCTGATGCCCAAGTACTGGACATCCGGGCCGCCGTTGAAGCTTTCAGTTCAACAATTGAATTAAACTCAACTAACATACCAATTACATATAGGGTAATTCTAGAATAAAGTGTTTTATCCCTACTAATCGTCCACTGGCAATACAGATATATTACGCACTGCTCGTTTAAAAACACCGTTTTCGGTGCGAACACTCACTACACGGGTAACACCGTCGGTGCCTGGATGTAGTTCAACCACGCGGGCGAGCTTCCAGGCTAGGGGAGGAAGGTTGACTTCCTTGAGGATGACGAGAGTGCCTGGTTGAATGTTGGCCGTGTTCTTGCTGTTTTTCCTGGGCCTGGTCTGCAACTGTGTTAGGTACTCTGATACTCAACGCTTCCAAAAATGTTGGCGGATTTGCTCTACATACTGCCATCGCGACAGACGATTCTGCGGTAAACGGATTATCGACGGCTCAGGAGTCGATTTCAGTGGACGACCAATCAAAAAATGGCCAGGTGTTAAGGTCGATAGGTCGTTCGGATCATTTGATAATGGTGACAGCGGGCGCGAATTCAAGCATGACTCTATACATGCCAAAAGAGTGTGCATTTCTTCAAATGTGAGAGATGTATTACCTATTACTCGTCTAAGATGGTATTTAACCTTTTTAACTCCCGCTTCCCAAAGTCCACCAAAATGAGGAGAACGAGATGGAATGAAGTGCCAAGAAATATTCTCGGTTGATAAATGATTTATTACATTGTGTTGAAATTGTTCTGAGTCAAATAATTTAGATAATTCTTTTAATTCTTCTGCAGCACCTACAAAATTTGTAGCATTGTCTGAATAGATGTTTTTGATTGAACCGCGCCGTGAAATAAATCGCTTTAAAGCATTTAATAAGCTATCTGATGTTAAATTATTGACTAACTCTAAATGAAATGCTTTTGTAGCGAAACATATAAAGACGCATATATAGGCTTTTATATTACGTTTACCTCTACCGCGACCTTCTTTTATTTAAATTGGGCCGGCATAATCCACACCACAATTAACAAATGGATAAGAATAGTTGAGTATTGAAGCGGGTAGATCGCCCATTGTTGGGTTTTCTTCCCGAGGTTTTACTCGGAAACAAGGCATACATTTATGTAATACTTTTCGCACTTGGCTACGTCCGCATAGCGGCCAATAGTTTTTGCGAATTGCGAATAATGTAGCTGAATTACCTGCGTGCAAATGAATTTTGTGTGTCTGATCTATTATTAAATCAGTCACATGATGCTTTGGTAATACTAAGGGGTGTTTTTTATCATACGGTATCACTGCATTACGCAAACGCCCCCCTACTCTTATTAGTGAATCCTCGTCAAGAAATGGATTTAATGTTTTCAAACAACTTTTGTTGTCTACTTCTTGATTAGATCTTAAGTTTTTCAATTCGGATTGGAAGGTTGATTGCTGAACTAATTTAATTATTGTTTTTGTTGCGATTTCAATTTCGCTTGTATTTAATTCACCTTTTAAACGTTCATTTTTTTTTCTAATATTATGCACAAATCTTAAACAATATGCTGTTACTCGTTGTAATTTCAAAAAACTAGAATATTCAAACATTAAATTGAAATCATTCTTTACCGAGATATGAACATGTGTGCGTTGTTCCGGTAACTCTGCAGCTAAAATTTCTTTAGAATAACCCTCACATACATAGTGAATGTTCATTAGTCAAACAGGCCCGTGAAACCACAGACTATTATTTATTAATTGATTTGGTAAACAACCGCGTGTTATCACATCTGCAGGGTTGTCCATTGTTTTAACATGATACCAATCATTTACGTCAGACAATGATTGAATTTGAGAGACTCTGTTTGCGACAAATGTTTTCAAAGTATTGGGTGAAGTACCTAACCAGGCTAGAACAATGGTTGAATCCGTCCAATAGATTATTTTATTTATATGAATTTTCAAATATTCTTTTGTTGAAGACATTAATTTTGATAAGAGTAAAGCTGCACAGAGTTCTAACCTCGGTATTGTTTGCACCTTCAAGGGCGCTACACGTGATTTAGCGCTAAGTGAATGAACTGATACCTCTCCAATAGTACTGATTGCGCGTAGGTAGATGCATGCACCGTATGCTTTTTCGGACGAATCGGAAAATCCGTGCAATTCGAGTGAATCAAATGGAAAGAAGTCTATTATTTTTCGAGGGATTTGTATTCTATTAATATCCCTAATTTGACATATCATTTCTAACCATTCGTTATTGATATTTTCCGGTATTGGTTCGTCCCATTTGTGATTGATTTGCCATAATTTCGCATAATTAATTTTGCTTTTGTGATGATGGGACACAATAAGCCTAAAGAGTCAAATATTTGTGATATTATGGACAAGATCATATGTTTTGTATAAGTAACATCTAACTGATTAATACTATTTTGTGTAATGTAATTAAATTGATCATTATTGTAATTCCACCATAGTCCTAACAATTTTGTAGTTCCATCCTTTTCTAAATTAACCATATGTGGTATACACTGCTCATTCACTGCTGGTAGTAAGGCTGAATCATTTGATGACCATTTCCTAAGTTCAAACCCACCGCAAGCTAATAATAATTGAAGCTCAGTTCGTAATCTCAATGCGTCATCGAATGTATTTGTTCCTGTAAGTAGGTCGTCTATGTAAAAGTCTGATGACAGAACATAAGATGCAGTAGGAAAGTCTTCCTTCTCGTCATTGACCAACTGTTTTAAACATTGCACTGCTAAAAATGGTGCGCATGTTGTACCATATGTTACTGTGTTTAATTGGTAAGTAGCTATTTGATCAAACTGATTAAATCTCCAGACTATTTTTTGATATTGTCTATCTTCTTCAGCTAGTGAAATTTGTCTGAACATTTTGCTTATATCGGCCGAAAGGACATATTGGTAAAGGCGAAATCTAACTAGAATGGCAAATAAATCATCTTGTAATTTTGGACCGGTCATTAGTGCATCATTCATACTTAACCCTGTTGTAGTTTTTGCGGAGGCATCAAAAACAACCCGTATTTTTGATGTTGTACTTGATTCTTTGATTACCGCATGATGCGGCAGATAATGCATTGAATTTAATGTAGCGGAATCGGATTGAATCAGTTCCATATGTTTCAATTCTTCATATTCATGCATAAAACTGTCATAATGATGTTTTAACTGAGAATCGCGATCCAGTTTTCTCTCTAAATAATTCAAACGTTTAATTGCAACATGTTTTAAGTCTCCTAAATTTGAGATAATGTTTTTGAAAGGAAGATGAACAATGAATCTACCTTCATTGTTTCGTTTATGAGTTTGTTCAAAATGGTTTAAACAATCTTGTTCTTCTTGGGAATACTGAATTGCTTTATTGCTTGGACATTCCTCAATTTCCCAAAATTTTTCCAATTGCCGTTCTATTGTATTCAACATGCAAGAGGACCGTGCTTGTGAGCTATTAGAGTTTATGATATTGCCTCCAATAATCCACCCTAGAGATGTTTCTTGCAGATGCGGGTTTTTCTGTGTTTCGGGGATTTGACCTGCTCGCAACAAAGACCAGAAAATTCCAGCACCTAGCAAAATGTCTATTTTATTGCTTTCGTTGAAATTTGGGTCTGCTAACGGTAAATTTGTTGGGACCTGTAACCCTAATTTCGCGAATGACAAGGCTGGTAAGTCGTCGGTAATTTTGGGAAGGACTAAGCATTTTAAATTATGTTTACTTTCATTGTAAATAGATTTAAACTCAATTCCAACTATCTGCTTAGCAACAGCAGATGAGTCATTCACGCCACATATAGGAATATTAACACTGGCTGATGGTAGTTTCAATAAGTTAAATGTATTTTGTGAAATAAAATTCGATTGAGAACCTACGTCTAAAAGAGCTCTACATTTAATCCAATTACCTACTATATTTTTTATTAATAATTGAGCCGTGCATAATAAAACTTCACTAGAACTATTACAATTATCATGAATATGTGCAGTAATTGAGGTATTTCCAACTGTTTCTGGTACATGTAGCAAGCTACTGTGTCTCTGTTGACATATTCTACATGTGTTCGCTCGGCAATTTTCTGCCTTATGATTAGTTCGATAACAGTTAGCGCAAAGTTCAAGCTCGTCTACTTTTTTAATTCTATCATTCACTGCTAATTGTAAAAATTGTGCACACCTGAACAATGGATGATAATGACTACATAATGGACATTTATTTCTTATTGGTGTTGCAAGAAAGTTGTTTGTTTTGAATTTAGTATTTTGATATTGATTGTTTTTGAATGAGCTTGGCAGGTTTGTTTTATTTTGAATTTGGTTGTTTGATGCGTTAAGAGATTCTAAAAGTGAACATTTCTTTTCTAAAAATTTGATTATATCTTCTAAACGTGGTAGTTCAGCATTCAATGTACTCTCCCAATCCTTTTTTGTGAGAAAATCTAATTTTTGCACTATTATTGGTATAATTAATGAGTCCCAATTGTCTACGGGCTGTCCTAATGCTTTTGATGCAGATGTGTTTATAACTATATCGTCCAATAACTGTCGTATAACTACATGTGATGTTTTCTGAATATTTGGTGAATTTATAATAGCAAGAACATGTTCTTGTACAATAAGTCGTTTATTTTCATAGCGTTTTTTAAGAACATCCCATGCAATAACGTAGTTACTATCAGATGTTGTGATTGATTCTACTGTTTTTGAGGCGTCACCCTTCAAACAAGAACGTAGATAATGAAATTTTTCTACATTTGGATATAAATGGCTATCATGTATTAGCACCTTAAATGTATCATAAAATGACACCCAATTTTTATAACTGCCTTCAAAGCTTGGAAGATTTAGTTGAGGTAAATGAACATTGCCTTTTGATTGTGAGTGATTAATTTCGTCTGACTGCGTTAACAATAATCTTGTATTGCTTCTAGATTTTTCATTATGTTCGTCAATAAATGATAAGATAGCTGCTTCTACTTCAAAGTATTTATCCTCAAATTCTTCCCGATCTTCCGAGTATTTTGCGTAATTTGCTGTATCATTTAATTCTAATTCAGTTTGAAGTTTATCAAAATCAGAAAAAATTGTTTTTAAATGTGATAATCGAGTTTTTAAATTGTTAATATTGTCTTCATCTATGTTAAATCTATCTACTGAATTTTTGTTTCTAGTAAGTGCTGCTTTGATTAATCTACGTCCATCAGTTAACTGTTTAATTGCGTTTTGTTCCATTTTTTATTATTTGCAAATATTGAGATTCTCACAATTGAAGAAAGCACAAACAATTAGCGATGTATGAGCCTACCTTAATGCGATGATGCTGTTGAATCTCTTGTTGCTGATGCTGAATGATGATTTGATGAGTTGATGATTGGTTGCTGGATCAAAATCTGGCTCGTTTGGACCAAAATTATGTTGTGAGTTCGTTGTTGAGTCGCTGGCGGGACTCAAAAGCGTTCGAAGGACCACCGTAATTAAACGGAATGAAACAGTGTTATTCGATTTTGATTTTATTACACTTACTAAAATTCATACAGAATTTACAATTTAACCTTGAATGAGATTAATTGGTACAATTGAGAATATTAGGTCTTTATGCATTGAGTGTGGTTTCTTAACTGACTGTCTTTACTCCCCAGCAACCAGGGCGAGAAATTACCCTTCTTGCAGTGGTGGGAGGTTCACCCCCTACCTGATGCCCAAGTACTGGACAATGTATGAATCCATCGACAAAAACATCATATTTCGTGTTTTCAGAGCGCTATCTGCAGTTATATGAATTTGAAATAAGTCAAAAGTACCACATTCTGAGCAGTTTCAAAGTATCGCAAATCACATAAATCTATCCAATACAACATAATACGCAAGGATCCGTCCTCAAATGCACAAAATTTTGCGTTTCCAGCGAGTTATCAGCGTTTTCTCTGAGTCTTGTTGAGAAATTTTTGACTCTGTAAATCTGCTCAGAAGCAAGATTCTGCTTCAAAAGTGCGTTATATGTCAGAATCTAGCACAAATACATCATATTTCGTGTTTTTAGAGTGCTATTTGCAGTTTGAAAAACTTTGGAATAAGTCGGAATCACGCTTTTCCGCGCAGATTTTTACAATCAAAAAGTTCATATTCCTATTCAGGACCTCATAATATGTGTGAATCTATCGACAAAAACATCATATTACGTGTTTCCAGAGCGCTATCTGCAATTATATGAAGTTTGGAATAAGTCAAAATTACCACATTCTGAGCAGTTTCAAAGTATCGCAAATCACATAAATCTATCCAATACAACATAATTCGCATGAATTTGTCCTTAAATGCACAAAATTCTGCGTTTCCAGCGATTTATCAGCGTTTATTCTGAGTCTCGTTGAGAAATTTTTGACTCTGTAAATCTGCTCAGAAGCAAGATTTTGCTCCAAAAGTGCGTTATATGGCAGAATCTAGCACAAAATACATCATATTGCGTGTTTTAGAGTGCTATTTGCAGTTTTACAAACTCTGGAATAAGTCGAAATCACGCTTTTCCGCGCAGATTTTCACAATCAAAAAGTTCAAATTCCTATTCAAGATCTTATAATATGTATGAATCCATCGACAAAAACATCATATTCCGTGTTTTCAGAGCGCTATCTGCAGTTATATGAAGTTTGAAATAAGTCAAAAATACCACATTCGGAGCAGTTTCAAAGTATCGCAAATCACATAAATCTATCCAATACAACATAATACGCAAGAATCCGTCCTCAAATGCACAAAATTTTGCGTCTCCAGCGAGTTCTCAGCGTTTTCTCTGAGCCTCGTTGAGAAATTTTTGACTCTGTAAATCTGCTCAGAAGCAAGATTTTGTTTCAAAAGTGCGTTATATGGCAGAATCTAGCACAAATTCATCATATTTAGTGTTTTTAGAGTGCTATTTGCAGTTTAAAAAACTTCGGAATGAGTCGAAATCACGCTTTTCCGCGCAGATTTTCACAATCAAAAAGTTCATATTCCTATTCAGGACCTCATAATATGTAACTTAAATTATTGAAACTCCTAAACTTGTTTTTAAAAAGTTTATTATAAGACAGAAGCGTTGTTAAATTGATTATGGTCAACACAAGACTTATCCTAAATTCTAAACTAAAAGTATTTATATGCAAAGTTTATCTCAAAACGTGCTAAATTAGGGAACAACATGTTTTTGACTAATGGGTGTTTAGTCTTTCTACTTTAGAGAATAAAATGTTTTTTAGAATACTGAATTTCGCTGAGTTGAAGGTTATTATAAGAGTCAGCGATCTAATTATATCAATTTGAGGAGGTGTCATTATATTATTCCTTCACCCTTAAGAGGAAAAGCTAAAATGATTTTTGCTTTTACTAATTTATCTGATTTGGTTCAATTTCGTTTTTATTTGGTTTTCTATTTATCTTGAAATAGCCTTTGCATTTACATTTCTTTATAAAATATAAAATTATAACTATCATTACAATAATAAAGGTAATATAGGTGAATACTTTTAACATAATATGATTATTATGAATATTCTTATATATAGAATCCAACTGAATATTATTTTCTGTTTTTATTTTAAATTCTGTTATATTTTTGATTTCATTTTTCATACGAGTTTAATTTGAATTTGTCATATTACTTTTTAATTCTATAATATTTCAAAAATTATTTTATAATTCAATTCTATTATTCATAATACAATTCTCTGTATAATAGATACCTTCTAACCCTTTTATCTCTATTTTATTATTACAAATAAATTTAGTCTGTTTCTTATTAGGAAGAAAGAGATAATTCATATTTGAATTTTTTATTTTTACAATCGAATTAATTGTGGAAATTTCACTATAATCGCAGAATTGGAAATCTTCATAACAAATAACGTTTTCTAAACATTTTTCATATCCACTACTTTGTGACAAACAATAATATTCATTATTATTCAATTGGGTACATTTATTCAATAATCTTATTTTACAATTATTTTTAGAATACATTCCGTTTATTAAATTGATTGTTTCATAAACATTTCGTATTTTTGTTGGAATTGAAGTTATTTGAATAGCTTCTTCAATACGAGTAACAGAAGGGATTTCAATAAGGACTATAAGGTCAGGATCTTTGGTAGAACAGTACGTTTTTAAAATGTTATTGTTCTGTAAATTATTTGTTATTACTGATCTCACAAGTCTATCTTCGATTTTATTCAATTCGTGAAGTAATTCTTTATGATTTATGATACCAAAATGTAGAATATTCAATTTACAAAAAGTTATGGTTTCCTCTAATTGTATTAATGAAAAATACAAATTTTGTGCGACTTGCACAAATTCGTTAATTAAATTTTGAGTCTTAATTATATCTATTTCATCCAAAACTTTGCAAATATCTCTTTGTATATTATTTAATTTATTATTTAAAATATTAATATTCTTATCTATGATTTTTATTCTCCCATTAAATTGGGCAGTAATATTATTATCTATTTTAATCATGGCATTCAATTTATTTGATATCGTTTTTTGATTAATATCCAAATTTTCTATAATTTGATCATATCTTTCTTTATCACTTTCATCTAAATTTCCAGTGATACTTTTTATAATGAATCCTAACCCATTGATTGGTCCGCGTTTTGGTCTATAAGTATTCAAGTTTAAAAATATAATTTTTTCTTTAATATGCTCAAGCAATGAATTCAATATATGCTTATTAGTTGCAATTTTATCAAAAAATTTATAATTATCTAATTTCGTATATAACATCTTTGTGTTGTTTTCTAATGAATTATATTGTTCGAATGAATTTTTTGAAGATATTTTCACGGTTATAATTGCTCATTTACCTGGATGTGAACAGTTCCTAACTCTAGGATGTGAATTCCGGTATTTTTGTCATCACGGATTATTTGTGATAACCTGAATGGTATCACCCTGTAACAATACGAGGTTTCTCTAGTTGAGATAATTTGTGTCTTTTAGCTTGGTTGTCTTTCACTTGACCCCTTCCATTAATAATTTCTTCAATTTGAATTTGTTTAAATTTTGGTTTCTCTATTTTGCCAGAATTTCTTTTGTGAATTCTTACATAGGCTTGTTCTGGGATCTCAAATTCTTTATCCTGGGGCTCCGAATATTGTTGTTTTTGCCGGTCTATATTCATTTTAACCTGTTTATTTATTTCTTTCAATATTTCTTTGTGTTTTTGTAAATATTCGTCAACCAATATCTCTTCTGGTTTTAATTGGGTTTCGTAATTTTGACCGTGGATTATTTCCGAAGGTGTTCTTTTTGTAATTGAATGGATGCTATTATTATGAGCGAGTAGTGCATAATTCAATCGTTCCTTCAATTTTAATGTTCTTATATTTGGATTTGGATTAATAATACGCATGTGTTCAATTAATGAAGAGTGAAATCTTTCAACTATGCCGTTACTTTTAGGATTATCCACTGAAATATAATGAATTTCTATCTTTCTTAATGCAAGGTAATTTTGAAGTGTTTTGCTATTAAATTCTAATCCATTATCTGATACGATTTCTTTAGGAATTACAAAATGAACAAAATATTTAATAAATTTATTTAAAATTGTAATTGCATTTTTGTCTTTCAAAACATATGCCATTGCGAATTTTGAAAATGAATCTACTATTGTTGAAATTTTTGTTTGTTCTAAGGATAGTATGTCAATGTGTATTTTTTCGAAAGGTTGTGTAACTGTTGGTGTTAAAATATTTGGAATTTGGATTGGATTTCTTTCATATTTTGTAATAAAACAAACGTTGCATTTATTAATATAATTCTGAATATCTTTTATCATATTTGGCCAATTATATAAAGTTTTCAATTTGGAATGTGTTTCTGTGATTCCGCGGTGGTTGGTTTTCCCCTCATGATAATTTTGAATTGTTAATTGTTGATTGTCTTTGTCTTCTATGTCCGTGAGTAAGCTTTTACAAGATACTAACCTATAACTACCGGGGTGAAAGTATGTTTGAAGTACAGAGTTAAAATATAATCGGAATTTTTCAGGAATCAAACAATAGTATATTATACCAGGTTGTAAATAATTCTTTATGAAATTCTTTATCGTGTCATTACTATCAATTTTATTCAGATACAAATGTGAACGTTTGACTCTATTATCGAAATATCTGCTAATATCGACTTAATTTTTACCATCAGTTTCCTTGACAATGATTTGATTCTTACAAGTATTCACACATGTGTCTAAATATGTTAATCCGTTCACGGGGCTTTCGGAATCGGAATGGATAGTTCCATTTAAGTCCTGCTCTGAACCTGATACACCTATAATAGAATTATTATCTGAATTTAAATTTAATTCTTGATCTCCGGGTTTATCGTAAATATTGAATATTATAGAAGTATTTTCAAAAATATTTGTTATTAAATCTTAAATTTTTTGCCAAGGTTTCTTATCTAATCCAGAACATAAACGAGGTAGATCCAATTCTGTTATATCATTTTGGATACAAAATTCTAACAATTTCTGTAGACATTTTTTGATTCTTGAAATATCTGGTTTTTCGTAATGGAAATTCTTTGTTATCAAATGTATAATTAATCTGGGTTCTTTTTGGATTAATATTTTATTGTCTAGATTATAAAAATTTTCGAAAGAATATTTAATTTTTACTTGTTCTGCAAAACCTTTACTTAATTTTATATCTTTGGATATACAATGGACTAATGGGTTTTTTGACTCAAAAATATCGTAGTTGTGGTAACGAATTTCGAATCCTGGTTTTATTCGAGATAATGCATCTGCTACAACATTTTGACATCCTTTTTTATATTCTATTGTATAATTAAATTCTTCCAATTTGAGTTTCCAACGAATTAATTTTTGGTTAGGTTCTTTTAATAAATTCAACCATATGAGAGGACGATGATCTGTGATTATTTTAAACTTATATCCCAAAAGATAAGGTCAGAATTGTTTAGTGGCCCAAACAATTGTTAATAATTCTTTTTCGATTGTACTATAATTTATTTCATGTTCATTTAAAGTTCTTGAAATATAGGCTATAGGGAGATCTTTGTTATTTTTGTCTCTTTGAGAGAGTACAGCGCCAAGTGCGTAATTTCTAGCATCGGTTGTCAAAATAAAGTCTTTCGTGAAGTCCGGATATTGGAGTACAGGATCATTGGAGGGAAGGGTTTTACACTTTTCAAAACAATTTTTATATTCTATTCGGTCTCAGCTAGCTAACTGCAATGGTTTCAAATCAAGAATAATAAATGTAACATCGGGGGTTCCCCAAGGTTCTCACTTGGGACCAATATTTTTCCTCCTCTACATTAATTCTATTTCTAATTGTTTCAAATATTCGAATTTTTTACTATTCGCGGATGATTTGAAATTTTATAGACCTATCGAATCATTGGATGATTGCTATTATTTTCAAGAAGATTTAGAACGACTTCATAACTATTGTGTTGATAACGATTTGGTTTTAAATTTGGATAAATGTCATATTCTCAGCTTTACCAGGAATAAAAATATAATAATTTATTCTTATAACTTACAAGGAGCTGTTTTAACACGGAAAACATCTACTCGGGACTTAGGCCTAATTTTGGACTCTAAATTATTACTTAATGAACAATATGACTCCATGGTGAAAAAATCTTACAAAACTCTAGGATTTGTCTTTCGAATGTCTCAATGTTATGATAGAAAAGAGTCTCTTTTGTTACTATATAATGCATACGTTCGCCCTATTGTTGAGTATTCGTCGCAAATTTGGAATCCAATGTACAACAAAAATATCTCACTTATTGAATCAATTCAAAAAAAATTTTTTTCCTTATTAAAGTATAAATTTAAATTGGGAGATTCATCTTACTTTGACTTACTCAAAGATTTCAACATGTTGACTCTAGAACGAAGAAGAACTAATGCTGACATGATATTTTTATTCAAACTATTCAATAATATGATTGATAATTATGATATTATAGATAAATTCGAATTTCACGTTCCATGTGTTAATACTCGAAATAATACTTTGTTTTACCTGAATAAAACTAATTCCAATAATTTCAAGAATTCTGTAGTGAATAGATTGATGTCTACTTACAATAATAACTTTCAGCACTTGGATCTTTTTAGTCTGAGCTACAATCAACTTAAAACGGCTTTAATTAAGAATTGATTATGTTACTTTATTTTAAAACGGCTTTAATTAAGAATTAATTATATATAAGTTGTTGCATCTGACACTGCACTTATCATTTTATGTATTAATTTTATTGTTAAATTGTGGAAGCCTATTATCGGGAAACTGTTGGCTCCCCGAATGTATAAATAAATAAATAAATAATAAAATAAATAAATATCATTAATATCAATTTTTTGATTTTTCTTTAAACAAGAAGTAAGAAGCTTAGTAATTTTTGCAAAATTATCAATGAATCTACGATAATTGCCAAGTAGGCCTAAAAATGATTTAATTTCTTTAGCAGTTTTAGGGATCTGAAATTTTTTTATTGCTTGGATTTTATCAGGATTTGGCTCAATTCCATCTGTTGTTATAACGTGTCCTAAATATGCAACCTCTTTCCTTAAAAATTCACTTTTATCAAGTTGTATTTTCAAATTAGCCTCTCGTAATTTTTGAAAAACTTTTTGAATGTTATTTGAATGTTCTTGTAATGAAGTTCCCAAAATAATTATGTCATCAAAATTCATCAGTCTTTGAAAAGTGGAAGGTGCGTTTTTCAAACCAAAAGGCATACGTTTGAATTCGTAATGCCCGAAATTTGTGGAAAATGTTGTTTAGGAATATCATCAGGATTAACTTCAATTTGATGGAATCCGGTTGTAAGGTCGAGAGTTGTGAAATAATTGGATTTTCCTAATTTGTCCAAAATGTCGGTTATGTCAGGGATTGGGAATTTGTCATCTATTGTTTTCTCGTCCAATTTACGATAGTCAATTACAACTCTGAATTTTTGTTTACCTGAAGCATCGGCTTTTTTTGGGACAATTCAAATGGGGGCTGACCATGGTGGAAAGGAATATTGTATTATATCGTCTCTAAGCATTTTTGCAATTTGTGTTTGAACCTCTTGTTTATAAATTTCTGGGTATTCATATTGTTTCGAGTGGATAGGAATATTATCTGTGGTTTTAATTTGATGTTTAATTTTATTAGTGAAACTTAATTTTTTGTTTTCTTGTAATATCAAATCCTTATAATTATTTAAAATTTTTGACAATGCACTTTTCTCTGCGTCAGTTAGGTGATCGTCACGAATTATTTGATTTTTTACTTTTATATTTAAATTAATATTTCCTGGTTGATTTAAATATTGAAATTTATTTTTGAATCTATTTAAAAAGGTAACTTCTTCCTTCTCAAAATTGAATATTGATTTTAATAGTTTTATTCCTGGCATTCCTAATAATACATCAAAATCTTCATGAAAATTATAAATATAACCTTTTATATTAAAGTTTTCGAATTTAAAAGAAGTAACCTCATTGCCAGTTGATTTTCCATTGCATGTATGAATTATAAAATGTTCACGGTACTTAGTTGTATCTGGTTTCAGTATTTTTGAATGAATATAATCTTGTGTAGAACCAGTATCAAGTAATATTTTAAAATCTCCTATTTTTATAGAAGGTAATTTACTCAAATTATTTGTTAGGGACTCGATTCTGGTGGGTCGAGTTCTAGAAAATTTTCATTTTCGTTTTCGAAATTTCGTTCATCGTTTTTATTTTCGGAAACTATTTCCGTATCTAAATATTCTGAATTATTTTGTCTTGGAGAAAATCGGGGAGTTAATTGAGTTTGTGTACTCATAGGTGTGGGTGTTCTTGTATTTGCGACATTTCTAATATTCGCTTCTGGAACAAAAGGTCTTAAAAAGGGTTTGTTCGGTGGTCTTTGAGAGTTTTGAGGAAATGGAAAAGGATTTCTGTTCTGTTGGTTAAATTGGATTTGGTTCTTTGATGGTAAATTTCTAGGAATGGGAGAACTCATATTTAATTTTTGTTGATTATGAATGTATTGTAAGTCATTAGTGATTAAATTCAATATATCTGTGAGTTTCTGTGGATTTCTTGCTGACAATTGACTTCTGAAGGGATCTTTACAATTGTTAATGAAACATTGTACATAATATTCAATTGAATTTTCAACTATAACTCTACTGATTACATTTTCGTATCTACATTCAATTTAACTCTTGTGAATTGAGAATAAATCATCAAACTCATTGGAATATTCTATAATAGATTCTCTTGTCTGTTTGAAATGACTAATTTCATACATGAGTGTATGTTCTGAACGTGTGTCTGAGAAGTTTTGTTGTAAATATTCTTTCAATTCTTGCCATGAAGTTATGCTATTTATGTTAAGACTTTGTGCGGCTATGCCGTTTATTTTATTCTTTAAAGTTAACAATACTAGTTTTTTGGTAATTTCTGATGGATTGGTTTGGTTTATCAAAGCAATCATATCTTTTACAGTGTTCATGAAATTTGACAGAGTTTTGACATCTCCGTCAAAATTTAGAGCTAATTCTAGCAATTTTAATACGTCTCTATTTAAAGATGTAAAAATACTTCCTTGCTCTTGCGGCATGTTTGTGATTGTTAAATTATTGAGTTGCTCAGTAATTGAATACAGAATATATAATAGTAAAACTGACTTACATTAAAATCAGGATTTCTTTGATCATTGGGCTGGTGACTTCTACTCCCAGACGATTTCCGCTCGGCTGCTGGTGGAGACTTGTGAAGTTGATTCAGCTGGTTCCGCTGCTCGTCGTTTGGCGATGATGCAGTAGTTGGAGTTGGTGCTGTTCTCAGTTGATGTTCGCTCAGCTGATTTTGAACAGGATTCTTGAAGTCCAGGAGGTTGAGTTCTGACTATGGCGACGACTCGGGCTGCTCTGGGTTACTTCTTCTGCTTGCGAGTTTCTTCCTAAGAAATCTGTATTTTTGTTAGAATAGCGGCGTTAAACAGTTGAAACTGACGGTTGCTGATTTAAAACGAATTGAATTCTTGAGAATTTTCGAATCAACAATCTTTTGCGCTATCCTACCGACTGCGCCACTTAAATTATTGAAACTCTGAAACTTGTTTTTAAAAAGTTTATTATGAGACAGAAGCGTTGTTACATTGATCATGGTTAACACAAGACTTATCCTAAATTCTAAACTAAAAGTATTTATATGCAAAGTTCATCTCAAAACGTGCAAAATTAGAGAAAAACATGTTTTTGACTGAAGGGTGTTTAGTCTTTCTACTTTGGAGAGTAACATGTTTTTGAGAATACTGAATTTCGCTGAGGTAAAGGTTAATATAAGAGTCAGCGATCTAATTATATCAATTTAAGGAGGTGTATTATATTATTTGTACGAATCCATCGGCAGAAACATCATATTACGTGTTTCCAGAGCGCTTTCTGCAGTTATATGAAGTTTGGAATAAGTCGAAATTACCACATTCTGAGCAGTTTCGAAGTATCGCAAATCACATAAGTCTATCCAATACAACATAATACGCATGAATCCGTCCTAAAATGCACAAAATTTTGCGTTTCCAGCGAGTTATCAGCGTTTTTTCTGAGTCTCGTTGAGAAATTTTTGACTTTGGAAATCTGCTCAGAAGCCAGATTTTGCTTCAAGAGTGCGTTATATGGCAGAATCTAGCACCAAATACATCATATTTCGTGTTTTTAGAGTGCTATTTGCAGTTTTACAAACTTTGAAATAAGTCGAAATCACGGTTTTTCGCGCAGATTTTCACAATCAAAAAGTGATTATTTCAATTCAGGACCTCAAAAAATGTATGAATCCATAGACAAAAACATCATATATTTTGTTTTCAGAGCGCTATCTGCAGTTATATGAATTTTGAAATAAGTCGAAATTACCACATTCTGAGCAGTTTCAAAGTATCGCATATCACATAAGTCAATCCAATACAACATAATACGCATTAATTCGTCCTCAAATGCACAAAATTTTGCGTTTCCGGCGAGTTATCGGCGTGTTTTCTGAGTCTCGTTGAGAAATTTTTGACTCTGTAAATCTGCTCAGAAGCAAGATTTTGCTTCAAAAGTGCGTTATATGGCAAAATCTTGCACCAAATACATCATATTTTCCGTTTTTAGAGTGCTATTCGCAGTTTTACAAACTTTGGAATAAGTCGAAATCACGCTTTTCCGCGCAGATTTTCACAATCAAAATGTTCATATTCCTATTCAAGACCTCATATTATGTTTAAATCTATCGACAAAGACATAATATTTCGTGTTCTAAGAGCGCTATCTGCAGTTATATGAAGTTTGAAATAAGTCAAAATTACCACATTCTGAGCAGTTTCAAAGTATCGCAAATCACCCAAGTCTATCCAATACAACATAGTACGCATGAATCAGTCCTCAAATGTACAGAATTCTGCTTTTCCAGCGAGTTTTCAGCGTTTCTTTTGAGTCTCGTTGAGAAATTTTTGACTCTGTAAATCTGCTCAGAAGCAAGATTTTGCTTCAAAAGTGCGTTATATGGCAGAATCTAGCACCAAATACATCATATTTCGTGTTTTTAGAGTGCTATTTGCAGTTTTACAAACATTGGAATAAGTCGAAATCACGCTTTTCCGCGCAGATTTTTACAATCAAAAAATTCTTATTCCTATTGAGGACTCCATAATATGTATTAATCTATCGACAAAAATATCATATCTCGTGTTTTCAGAGCGCTATCTGCAGTTATATGAAGTTTGAAATGAGTAAAAATTACCACATTCTGAGCAGTTTCAAAGTATCGCAAATCACGTAAATCTATTCAATACAACATAATACGCATGAATCCGTCCTCAAATGCACAGAATTCTGCGTTTCCAGCAGGTTATCAGCGTTCATTCTGAGTCTCGTTGAGGAATTTTTGACTCTGTAAATCTGCTCAGAAGCAAGATTTTGCTTCAAAAGTGCGTTATATGGCAGAATCTAGCACCAAATACATCATATTTTGTGTTTTTAGAGTGCTATTTGCAGTTTTATGAACTTTGGAATAAGTCGAAATCACGCTTTTCCGCGCAGATTTTCACAATCAAAAAGTTCGTATTCCTATTTAAGACCCCATAATATGTATGAATCTATCGACAAAAACATCATACTTCGTGTTTTCAGAGCGCTATCTGCAGTTATATGAAGTTTGAAATAAGTCAAAATTACCACTTTCTGAGCAGTTTCAAAGTATCGCAAATCACATAAATCTATCCAATACAACATAATACGCATGAATCCGTCCTCAAATGCACAAAATTTGGCATTTCCAGCGAGTTATCAGCGTTTTCCCTGAGTCTCGTTGAGAAATTTTTACTTTGTATATCTGCTCAGAAGCAAGATTTTGCTTCAAACCTGCGTTATATGGCAGAATCTAGCACCAAATACATCATAATTCGTGTTTTTAGAGTGCTATTTGCAGTTTTACAAACTTTGGAATAAGTCGAAATCACGCTTTTCCGCGCAGATTTTCACAATCAAAAAGTTCATATTCCTATTCAGGACCTCATAATATGTATGAACCTATCGACGATAACATCATATTCGGTGTTTCCAGAGCGCTATATACAGTTATATGAAGTTTGAAAAAAGTCAAAATTACCACATTCTGAGCAGTCTCAAAGTATTGCAAATCACAGAAATCTATATAATACAACATAATACGCATGAATCCGTCCTCAAATGCACAAAATTCTGCGTTTCCAGCGAGTTATCAGCGTTATTTGTGACTCTCGTTGAGAAATTTTTGACTGTAAATCTGCTCAGAAGCAAGATTTTGCTTCAAAAGTGCGTTATATGGCAGAATCTAGCACCAAATACATCATATTTTGTGTTTTCAGAGTGCTATTCGCAGTTTTACAAACATTGGAATAAGTCGAAATCACACTTTTCCGCGCAGATTTTCACAATCAAAAAGTTTTTATTCCTATTTAGGACTTCATAATATGTATTAATCTATCGACAAAGATATCATATTTCGTGTTTTCAAAGCGCTATCTGCAGTTATATGAACTTTGAAATGAGTAAAAATTACCACATTCTGAGCAGTTTCAAAGTATCGCAAATCACATAAATCTATCCAATACAACATAATACGCATGAATCCGTCCTCAAATGCACAAAATTCTGCGTTCCCAGCGAGTAATCAGCGTTCATTCTGAGTCTCGTTGAGAAATTTTTGACTCTGTATATCTGCTCAGAAGCAAGATTTTGCTTCAAAACTGCGTTATATGGCAGAATCTAGCACCAAATACATCATAATTCGTGTTTTAAGAGTGCTATTTGCAGTTTTACAAACTTTGGATTAAGTCAGAATCACGCTTTTCCGCGCAGATTTTTACAATCAAAAAGTTCATATTTCTATTCAGGACCTCATAATATGTATGAATCTATCGACAAAAGATCATATTTCGTGTTTTCAGAGCGCTATCTGCAGTAATATGAAGTTTGAAATAAGTCAAAATTACCACATTCTGAACAGTTTCAAAGTATTGCAAATCACATAAATCTATACAATACAACATAATACGCATGAATCCGTCCTCGAATGCACAAAATTTTGCGTTTTCAGCAAGTTATCAGCGTTATTCCTGAGTCTCGTTGAGAAATTTTTGACTCTGCAAATCTGCTCAGAAGCAAGATTTTGCTTCAAAAGTGCGTTATATGGCAGAATCTAGCACCAAATACATCATATTTCGTGTTTTTAGAGTGCTATTTGCACTTCCGAATAAGTCGAAATCACGCTTTTGCGCGCAGATTTTCACAATCAAAAAGTTAATATTCCTATTCGGGACCTCATAATATGTATGAATCTATCGACAGAAACATCATATTACGTGTCCCCAGAGCGCTATCTGCAGTTATATGAAGTTAGAAATAAGTCAAAATTACCACATTCTGAGCAGTTTCAAAGTGTCGCAAATCACATAGATCTATCCAATACAACATAATACGCATGAATCCGTCCTCAAATGCACAAAATTTTGCGTTTTCAGCAAGTTATCAGCGTTTTTTCTGAATCTTGTTGAGGAATTTTTGACTGTGTAAATCTGCTCAGAAGCAAGATTTTGCTTCAAAAGTGCGTTATATGGTTGAATCTAGCACCAAATTCATCATATTTTGTGTTTTAGAGTGCTATTTGCAGTTTTACAAACTCTGGAATAAGTCGAAATCACGCTTCTCCGCGCAGATTTTCACAATCAAAAAGTTCATATTCCCATTCAAGACCTCATAATATGTATGAATCTATCGACAAGAACATCATATTACGTGTTTCCAGAGCGCTATCTGCAGTTATATGAAGTTTGAAATAAGTCAAAATTACCACATTCTGAGCAGTTTCAAAGTATCGCAAATCACATAAATCTATCCAATACAACATAATACGCATGAATCCGTCCTCAAATGCACAAAATTTTGCGTTTCCAGCGAGTTATCAGTGCTTCTTCTAGGTCTCGTTGGAAATTTTTGACTCTGTAAATCTGCTCAGAAGCAAGATTTTGCTTTAAAAGTGCGTTATATGGCAGAATCTAGCACCAAATACATCATATTTCGTGTTTTTAGAGTGCTATTTGCAGTTTTACAAACTTTTGAATGAGTCGAAATCACGCTTTTCCGCGCAGATTTTCACAATCAAAAAATTCATATTCCTATTCAGGACCTCATAATATGTGGAATCTATCGACAAAAACATCATATTTCGTGTTTTCAGAGCGCTTTCTGCAGTTATATGAAGTTTGAAATAATTCAAAATTACCACATTCTGAGCAGTTCCAAAGTATCGCAAATCACATAAATTTATCCAATACAACATAATACGCATTAATCCATCCTCAAATGCACAAAATTTTGCGTTTCCAGCGAGTTATCAGCGTTTTTTCTGAGTCTCGTTGAGAAATTTTTGACTCTGTATATTTGCTCAAAACCAAGATTTTGCTTCAAAAGTTCGTTATATGGCAGAATCTAGCATCAAATACATCATATTTCGTGTTTTTAAAGTGCTATTTGCAGTTTTACAAACTTTGGAATAAGTCAAAATCACGCTTTTCTGCGCAGATTTTCACAATCAAAAAGTTCATATTCCTATTCAGGATCTCATAATATGTATGAATCTATCGACAAAAACATCATATTACGTGTTCCCAGAGCTCTATCTGCAGTTATATGAAGTTTGAAATAAGTCAAAATTACCTCATTCTGAGCAGTTTCAAAGTATTGCAAATCACATAAATCTATCCAATACAACATAATACGCATGAATCCGTCCTCAAATGCACAAAATTTTGCGTTTCAAGCGAGTTATCAGCTTTTTTTCTGAGTCTCGTTGAGAAATTTCTGACTCTGTAAATCTGCTAAGAAGCAAGATTTTGCTTCCAAAGTGCGTTATATGACAGAATCTAGAACCAAATACATCACATTCCGTGTTTTTATAGTGCTATTTGCAGTTTTACAAACTTTGGAATAAGTCGAAATCACGGTCTTCCGCGCAGATTTTCACAATCAAAAAGTTCATATCCCTATTCAGGACTTTATAAGATGTATGAATTCATCGACAAAAACATCATATTTCGTGTTTTCAGAGCGATATCTGCAGTTATATGAAGTTTGAAATAAGTCAGAATTACCACATTCTGAGCAGTTTCAAAGTATCGCAAATCACATAAATCTATCCAATAAAACATAATACGCATAAATCCGTCCTCAGATGCACAAAATTCCGCGTTTCCAGCGAGTTATCAGCGTTTTTTCTGAGTCTCGTCGAAAAACTTTTGACTCCGTAAATCTGCTCAGAAGCAAGATTTTGCTTCAAAAGTGCGTTATATGGCTGAATCTAGCACCAAATACATCATATTTTGTGTTCTTAGAGTGCTATTTGCAGTTTCACAAACTTTGGAATAGTCGAAATCACGCTTTTCCGCGCTGATTTTCACGATCAAAAAGTTCATATTCCTATTCAGGACCTCAAAATATGTATGGATCCATCGACAAAAACATCATATTTTGTGTTTTTAGAGAGCTATCTGCAGTTATATGAAGTTTGAATTAAGTCAAAATTACCACATTCTGAGCAGTTTCAAAGTATCGCAAATCACATAAATCTATCCAATACAACATAATATGAAGCCGTCCTCAAATGCACAAAATTCTGCGTTTTTAGCGAGTTATCAGCATTTTTTCTGAGTCTCGTTGAGAGATTTATGACTCTGTAAATCTGCTCAGAAGCAAGATTTTGCTTCAAAAGTGCATTATATGGCAAAATCTTGCACCAAATACATCATATTTCGTGTTTTTAGAGTGCTATTTGCACTTCCGAATAAGTCGAAATTACGCTCTTGCGCGCAGATTTCCACAATCCAAAAGTTAATATCCCTATTCAGGACCTCGTAATATGTATGAATCTATCGACAGAAACATCATATTAAGTGTCCCCAGAGCGCTATCTGCATCTATATGAAGTTAGAAATAAGTCAAAATTACCACATTCTGAGCAGTTTCAATGTATCGCAAATCACATAAATCTATCCAATACAACATAATATGCATGAATCCGTCCCCAAATAAGGAAAATTTTGCGTTTCCAGCGAGTTATCAGCGTTTTTTCTGAGTCCCGTTGAGAAATTTTTGACTCTGTAAATCTGCTCAGAAGCAAGATTTTGCTTCAAAACTGCGTTATATGGCAGAAGCTAGCACCAAATACATCATATTCCGTGTTTTCAGAGCGCTATCTGCAGTTAAATGAAGTTTGAAATAAGTCAAAATTACCACATTCTGAGCAGTTTCAAAGTATCGCAAATCACATGAATCTATCCAATACAACATAATACGCAAGAATCCGTCCTCAAATGCACAAAATTTTGCGTTTCCAGCGAGTTATCAGGGTTTTCTCTGAGTCTTGTTGAGGAATTTTTGACTCTGTAAATCTGCTCAAAAGCAAGATTTTGCTTCAAAAGTGCGTTATATGGCAGAATCTAGCACAAATACATCATATTTCGTGTTTTTAGAGTGCTATTTAGAGTTTAAAAAACTTTGGAATAATTCAAAATCACGCTTTTCCGCGCGGATTTTTACAATCAAAAAGTCCATATTCCTATTCAGGACCTCATAATATGTGTGAATCTATCGACAAGAACATCATATTACGTGTTTCCAGAGCGCTATCTGCAGTTATATGAAGTTTGAAATAAGTCAAAATTACCACATTCTGAGCAGTTTCAAAGTATCGCAAATCATATAAATCTATCCAATACAACATAATACGCATAAATCCGTCCCCAAATGCACAAAATTTTGCGTTTCCAGCGAGTTATCAGCGCTTCTTCTAGGTCTCGTTGAGAAATTTTTGACTCTGTAAATCTGCTAAGAAGCAAGATTTAGCTTTAAAAGTGCGTTATATGGCAGAATCTAGCACCAAATACATCATATTTCGTGTTTTTAGAGTGCTATTTGCAGTTTTACAAACTTTGGAATAAGTCGAAATCACGCTTTTCTGCGCAGATTTTCACAATCAAAAAGTTCATACTCCTATTCAGGATCTCATAATATGTATGAATCCATCGACAAAAACATCATATTTTGTGTTTTCAGAGCGCTATCTGCAGTTATATGAAGATTGGAATAAGTAAAAAATACCACATTCTGACCAGTTTCAAAGTATCGCAAATCACATAAATCTATCCATTACAACATAATACGCAAGAATCCCCAAATGCACAAAATTTTGCGTTTCCAGCGAGTTATCAGCGTTCTCTCTGAGTCTTGTTGAGAAATTTTTGACACTGTATATCTGCTCAGAACCAAGATTTTGCTTCAAAAGTGCGTTATATGGCAGAATCTAGCATCAAATGAATCATATTTTGTGTTTTTAGAGTGCTATTTGCAGTTTTACAAACTTTGGAATAAGTCGAAATCACGCTTTTCTGCGCAGATTTTCACAATCAAAAAGTTCATATTCCTATTCAGGATCTCATAATATGTATGAATCCATCGACAAAAACATCATATTTCGTGTTTTCAGAGCGCTATCTGCAGTTATATGAAGTTTGAAATAAGTAAAAAATACCACATTCTGAGCAGTTCCAAAGTATCGCTAATCACATAAATCTATCCAATACAACATAATACGCATGAATCCGTCCTCAAATGCACAAAATTTTGCGTTTCCAGCGAGTTATCAGCGTTTTTTCTTAGTCTCGTTGAGAAATTTCTGACCCTGTGAATCTGCTCAGAAGCAAGATTCTGCTTCAAAAGTGCGTTATATGGCAGAATCTAGCATCAAATACATCATATTTCATGTTTTTAGAGTGCTACTTGCAGTTTTACAAACTCTGGAATAAGTCGAAATCACACTTTTCCGCGCAGATTTTCACAATCAAAAAGTTCATATTCCTATTCAGGACCTCATAATATGTATGAATCTATCGACAGAAACATCATATTTTGTGTTTTCAGAGCGCTATCTGCAGTTATATGAAGTTAGAAGTAAGTCAAAATTACCACATTCTGAGCAGTTTCAAAGTATCGCAAATCACATAAACCTATCCAATATAACATAATACGCATGAAACCGTCCTCAAATGCACAAAATTTTGCGTTTCCAGCGAGTTATCAGCGTATTTTCTTAGTCTCGTTTAGAAATTTTTGACCCTGTAAATCTGCTCAGAAGCAAGATTCTGCTTCAAAAGTGCGTTATATGGCAGAATCTAGCATCAAATACATCATATTCCGTGTTTTTATGATGCTATTTGCAGTTTTACAAACTTTGGAATAAGTCGAAATCACGGTTTTTCGCGCGGATTTTCACAATCAAGAAGTTCATATTCCTATTTAGGACCTCATAAGATGTATGAATCCATCGACAAAAACATCATATTTTGTGTTTTCAGAGCGCTATCTTCAGTTATATGAAGTTTGAAATAAGTCAAAATTACCACATTCTGAGCAGTTTCAAAGTATCGCAAATCACATAAATCTATCCATCACAACATAATACGCATGAATCCTCCCTCAAACGCACAAAATTTTGCGTTTTCTGCGAGCTATCAGCGTATTTTCCTGAGTCTCGTTGGAAAATTTTTGACTTTGTAAATCTGCTCAGAAGCAAGATTTTGCTTCAAATGTGTGTTTTATGGCAGAATCTAGCACCAAAAACATCATATTTTGTGTTTTTAGAGTGCTATTTGCAGTTTTACAAACTTTGGAATAAGTCGAAATCACGCTTTTCCGCGCAGATTTCCACAATACAGAAGTTCATATTCCTATTCAGGACCACATAATATTCATGAATCTATCGACAAAAACATCATATTTCGTGTTTTCAGAGCGCTATCTGCAGTTATATGAAGTTTGAAATAAGTCAAAATCACCACATTCTGAGCAGTTCCAAAGTATCGCAAATCACATAAATCTATCCAATACAACTTAATACGCATGAATCCGTCCTCAAATGCACAAAATTTTGCGTTTCCAACGAGTTATCAGCGTTTTTTCTGAGTCTCGTTGTGAAATTTTTGACTCTGTAAATCTGCTCAGAAGTAAGATTTTGCTTCAAAAGTGCGTTATATGGCAGAACCTAGCACCAAATACATCATATTTCGTGTTTTTAGAGTGCTTTTAGCAGTTTTACAAACATTCAATAAGTCGAAATCACGCTTTTCCGCGCAGATATTCACAATCAAAAAATTCATATTCCTTTTCAGGACCTCATAATATGTATGAATCAATCGACAAAAACATCATATTTTGTGTTTTCAGAGCGCTATCTGCAGTTATATGAAGTTTGAAATAAGTCAAAATTACCACATTCTGAGCAGATTCAAAGTATCGCAAATCACATAAATCTATCCAATACAACATGATACGCATGAATCCATCCCCAAATGCACAAAATATTGCGTTTCAAGCGAGTTATCAGCGTTTTTCCTGAGTCTCGTTGAGAAATTTTTGACTCTGTAAATCTGCTCAGAAGCAAGATTTTGCTTCAAAAGTGCGTTATATGGCAGAATCTAGCACCAAATACATCATATTTCGTAATTTTAGAGTGCTATTTTTGGTTTTACAAACTTTGGAATAAGTCGAAATCACGCTTTGCCGCGCAGATTTTCACAATCAAAAAGTTCATATTTTTATTCAGGACCTCATAATATGTATGAATCTATCGACAAAAACATCATATTTTGTGTTTTCAGAGCGCTATCTGCAGTTATATGAAGTTTGAAATGAGTCAAAATTACCACATTCTAAGCAGTTTCAAAGTATCGCAAATCACATAAATCTATCTCATACAACATGATACGCATGAATCCGTCCCCAGATGCACAAAATTTTGCGTTTCCAGCGAGTTATCAGCGTTTTTCCTGAGTCTCGTTGAGAAATTTTTGACTCTGTAAATCTGCTCAGAAGCAAGATTTTGCTTCAAAAGTGCGTTTTATGGCAGAATCTAGCACCAAATACATAATATTTCGTGTTTTTAGAGTGCTATTTGCAGTTCTACAAACTTTGGAATAAGTCGAATTCACGCTTCTCCGCGCAGATTTTCACAATCAAAAAGTTTATATTCCTGATCAGGACCTCATAATAAGTTTGAATCTATCGACGAAAACACCATATTTCGTGTTTTCAGAGCGCTATCTGCAGTTATATGAAGTCTGAAATAAGTCAAAATTACCACATTCTGAGCAGTTTCAAAGTATCGCAAATCACATAAATCTATCCAATACAACATAATACGCATGTATCCGACCTCAAATGCACAGAATTTTGCGTTCTCAGCGAGTTATCAGCGTTTTTTCTGAGTCTTGTTGAGAGATTTTTGACTCTGTAAATCTGCTCAGAAGCAAGATTTTGCTTCAAAAGTGCGTTATATGGCAGAATCTAACACCAAATACATCATATTGCGTGTTTTTAGAGTGCTATTTGCAGTTTTACAAACTTTAGACTAAGTCGAAATCACGCTTTCCCGCGCAGATTTTCACAATCAAAAAGTTCATATTTCTATTCAGGACCTCATAATATGTACGAATCTATCGACAAAAACATCATATCTCGTGTTTTCAGAGCGCTATCTGCAGTTATATGAAGTTTGAAATGAGTCAGAATTACCACATTCTGAGCAGTTTCAAGGTATCGCAAATCACATAAATCTATCCAATACAACATAATACGCATGAATCTGTTCTCAAATTCACAAAATTTTGCGTTTCCAGCGAGTTAACAGCTTCTTTTCTGAGTCTCGCTGAGACTTTTTTGACTCTGTAAATCTGCTCAGAAGCAAGATCTTGCTTCAAAAGTGCGTTTTATGGCAGAATCTAGCACTAAATACATCATATTTCGTGTTTTTAGAGTGCTATTTGCAGTTTTACACACTTTGGAATGAGTCGGAATCACGCTTTGTCGCGCAGATTTTCACAATCAAAAAGTTCATACTCCTATTCAGGACCTCATAATATGTATGAATCTATCGATAAAAACATCATATTTTGTGTTTTCAGAGCGCTATCTGCAGTTATATGAAGTTTAAAATAAGTCAAAATTACCACATTCTGAGCAGTTTCAAAGTATCGCAAATCACATAAGTCTATCCAATACAACATAATACGCATGAATCCGTTCTCAAATGCACAAATTTTGCGTTTCCAGCGAGTTATCAGCGTTTTTTCTAGGTCTCGTTGAGAAATTTTTGACTCTGTTAATCTGCTCAGAAGCAAGATTCTGCTTTAAAAGTGCTTCATATGGCAGAATCTAGCATCAAATACATCATATTTCGTGTTTTTAGAGTGCTATTTGCAGTTTTACAAACTTTGGAATAAGTCGAAATCACGCTTTTTCGCGCAGATTTTCACAATCAAAAAGTTCATATTCCTAATCAGGACCTCATAATATGTAGAAATCTATCGACAAAAACATCATATTCCGTGTTTTCAGAGCGCTTCCTGCAGTTATATGAAGTTTGAAATAAGTCAAAATTACCACATTCTGAGCAGTTTCAAAGTATCGCTAATCACATAAATCTATCCAATACAACATAATACGCATGAATCCATCCTCAAATGCACCAAATTTTGCGTTTTCAGCGAGTTATCAGCGTTTTTTCTGAGTCTCGTTGAGAAATTTTGACTCTGTATATCTGCTCAGAAGCAAGATTTTGCTTTAAAAATGCATTTTATGGCAGAATCTAGCACCAAATACATCATATTTCGTGTTTTTAGAGTGCTATTTGCAGTTTTACAAACTTTGGAATAAGTCGAAATCACGCTCTTCCGCGCAGATTTTTGCAATCAAAAAGTTCATATTCCTATTGAGGACCTCATAATATGTAAGAATCTATCGACGAGAACATCATATTTCGTATTTTCAAAGCGCTATCTGCAGTTATATGAAGTTTGAAATAAGTCAAAATTACCACATTCTGAGCAGTTTCAAAGTATCCTAAATCACATAAATCTATCTAATACAACATAATACGCATGAATCCGTCCTCAAATGCACTGAATTTTGCGTTTCCAGCAAGTTATCAGCGTTTTTTCTGAGTCTCGTTGAGAAATTTTCGACTCTGATAAACTGTTCAGAAGTAAAATTTTGCTTCAAAGGTGCGTCATACGGCAGAATATAGCACCAAATACATCAAATTTCGTGTTTTTAGAGTGCTATTTGCAGTTTTACAAACTTTGCAATAGGTTGAAATCACGCTCTCCCGCGCAGATTTTTGCAATCAAAAAGTTCATATTCCTATTCAGGACCTCATAATATGTATGAATCTATTGACAAAAACATTAATATTTCGTGTTTTCAGAGCGCTATCTGCAGTTATATGAAGTTTGAAATAAGTCAAAACTACCACATTCTGAGCAGTTTCAAAGTATCGCAAATCACATGGATCTATCCAATACAACATAATACGCATGAATCCGTCCTCAAATGCACAAAATTTTGCGTTTTCAGCGAGTTATTAGCCGTTTTCCTGAGTCTCGTTGAGAAATTTTTTACTCTGTAAATCTGCTCAGAAGCAAGATTTTTGCTTCAAAAGTGCGTTATATGGCAGAATCTAGCACCAAATACACCATATTTCGTGTTTTTAGAGTGCTATTTGCAGTTTTACAAACTTTGTATTAAGTCGAAATCACGCTTTTCCACGCAGATATTCACAATCAAGAAGTTCATATTCCTATTCAGGACCTCATAATATGTATGAATCTATCGACAAAAACATCATATTTCGTGTTTTCAGAGCGCTATCTGCAGTTATACAAAGTTTGAAATAAGTCAAAATTACCACATTCTGAGCAGATCCAAAGTATCGCAAATCACATAAATCTATCCAATACAACAAAATACGCATGAATCCGTCCTCAAATGCACAAAATTTTGCGTTCCCAGTGAGTTATCAGCGTTTTCTCTGGGTCTCGTTGTGAAATTTTTGACTTTGTGAATCTGCTCAGAAGCAAGATTTTGCTTCGAAGTGCGTTAAATGGCAGAATCTAGCACCAAATACATCATATTTCGTGTTTTCAGAGTGCTATTTGCAGTGTTACAAACTTTGGAATAATTCGAATTCACGCTTTTCCGCGCAGATTTTCACAATCAGAAAGTTCATATTCCTATTCAGGACCTCATAATATGTATGAATCAATCGACAAAAACATCATGTTTCGTGTTTTCAGAGCGCTATCTGCAGTTATATGGTGTTTGAAATAAGTCAAAATTACCACATTCTGAGCAGTTTCAAAGTATCGCAAATCACATAAATCTATCCAATAGAACATAATACGCATGAATCTGTACTCAACCGCACATAATTTTGCGCTCTCAGCGAGTTATCAGCGTTTTTTTTCTGAGTCTCATTGGGAAATTTCTGACTCTGTAAATCTGCTCAGAAGCAAGATTTTGCTCCAAAAGTGTGGTATAAGGCAGAATCTAGCACCAAATACATCATATTTCGTGTTTTTAGAGTGCCATTTGCAGTTTTACAAACTTTGGAATAAGTCGAAGTCACACTTTTCCACACAGATTTTCACAATCGAAAAGTTCATATTCCCATTCAGGACCTCATAATATGTATGAATATATCGACAAAAACATCATATTTTGTGTTTTCAGAGCGCTATCTGCAGTTATATGAAGTTTGAAATGAGTCAAAATTATCACATTCTGAGCAGTTTCAAAGTATCGCAAATCACATAAATCTATCCAATACAGCATAATACGCATGAATCCGTCCTCAAATGCACGAAATTTTGCGTTTTCAGCGAGTTATAAGCCGTTTTCCTGAGTCTCGTTGAGAAATTTTTTACTCTGTAATTCTGCTCAGAAGCAAGATTTAGCTTCAAAAGTGCGTTATATGGCAGAATCTAGCACCAAATACACCATATTCCGTGTTTTTAGAGTGCTATTTGCAGTTTTACAAACTTTGGATTTAAGTCGAAATCACGCTTTTCCACGCGGATATTCACATTCAAGGAGTTCATATTCCTATTCAGGACCTCATAATATGTATGAATCTATCGACAAAAACATCATATTTCGTATTTTCAGAGCGCTATCTGCAGTTATACAAAGTTTGAAATAAGTCAAAATTACCACATTCTGAGCAGTTCCAAAGTATCGCAAATCACATAAATCTATCCAATACAGCATAATACGCATGAATCCGTCCTCAAATGCACAAAATTCTGCGTTTCCAGCGAGTTATCAGCGTTTTTTCTGAGTCTCGTTGAGAAATTTTTGACTCTGTAAATCTGCTCAGAAGCAAGATTCTGCTTCAAAAGTGCGTTATAGCAAAATCTAGCACCAGATACATCATATTACGTGTTTTCAGAGTGCTATTTGCAGTTTTACAACCTTTGGAATAAGTCGGAATCACGCTTTTTCGCGCAGTTTTTTACAATCAAAAAGTTCATATTCCCATTCAGGACCTCATAATATGTATGAATCTATCGACAAAAACATCATATTTCGTGTTTTCATTGCGCTATCTGCAGTTATATGAAGTTTGAAGTTAGTCAAAATTACCACATTCTGAGCAGTTTCAAAGTATCGCAAATCACATAAATCCAGTCAATACAACATAAAACGCATGAATCCGTCCTCAAATGCACAAAATTTTGCGTTTTCAGCGAGTTATCAGCGTTTTTTCTGAGTCTCGTTGAGAAATTTTTGACTCTGTAAATCTGCTCTGAAGTAAGATTTTGCTTCAAAAGTACGTTATATGGCAGAAGCTAGCACCAAATACATCATATTTCGTGTTTTTAGAGTGCTCTTTGCAGTTTTACAAACTTTGGAATAAGTCGAAATCACGCTTTTCCGCGCAGATTTTCACAGTCAAAAAGTTCATATTCCTATCCAGGACCTCATAATATGTATGATCCTATCGACAAAAACATCATATTTCGTGTTTTCAGAGCGCTATCTGCAGTTATATGAAGTTTAAAATAAGTCAAAACTACCACATTCTGAGCAGTTTCAAAGTATCGCAAATCACATGAATCTATCCAAAACAACATAATACGCATGAATCCTTCCTCAAATGTACAAAAATTTTGCGTTTCCAGCGAGTTATCAGCATTTTTTCTGAGTCTCGTTGAGGAATTTTTGACTCTGTAAATCTGCTCAGAAGCAAGATTCTGCTTTGAAGTGCGTTATATGGCAGAATCTAGCACCAAATACATCATATTTCGTATTTTTAGAGTGCTATTGGCAGTTTTACAAACTTTGGAATAAGTCGAAATCACGCTTTTCCGCGCCGATTTTCACAATCAAAAAGTTTTAACTCCTATTCAGGACCTCATAATATGTAAGAATCTATCGACAAAAACATCATATTCTGTGTTTTTAGAGCTCTATCTGCAGTTATATGAAGTTTGAAATAAGTCAAAATTACCACATTCTTAACCGTTTCAAAGTATCGCAAATCACATAAATCTATCCAATACAACATAATACGCATGAATCCGTCCTTAAATGCACAAAATTTTGCGTTTCCAGCGAGTTATCAGCGTTTTTTCTGAGTCTCGTTGAGAAATTTTTGACTCTTTTAATCTGCTCAGAAGCAAGATTTTGCTCCAAAAGTTCATTATATGGCAGAATCTGGCACCAAATACATCATATTTCGTGTTTTTAGAGTTCTATTTACAGTTTTACAATTTTTTGGATAAGTCGGAATCACGCTTTTCCGCGCAGATTTTCACAGTCAAAAAGTTCATATTTCTATTCAAGACTTCATGATATGTATGAATCTATCGACAAAACATCATATTTCGTGTTTTCAGAGTGCTATCTGCAGTTATATGAAGTTCGAAATGAGTCAGAATTACCACATTCTGAGCAGTTTCAAAGTATCGCAAATCACATAAATCTATTCAATACAACATAATACGCATAAATTCGTCCTCAAATGTACAAGATTTTGCGTTTCCAGCCAATTATCAGCGTTTTTTCTGAGTCTCGTTGAGAAATTTCTGACTCTGTAAATCTGCTCAGAAGCAAGATTTTGCTTTAAAAGTGCGTTATATGGCAGAATCCAGCATCAAATACATCAAATTTTGTGTTTTTAGAGTGCTATTTGCAGTTTTACATACTTTGGAATAAGTCGAAATCACGCTTTTGAGCGCAGATTCTCACAATCGAAAAGTCATATTCCTATTCAGGACCTCATAATATGTATGAATCTATCGACAAAAACATCATATTTCGTGTTTTCAGAGCGCTATCTGCAGTTATATGAAGTTTGAAATCAGTCAAAATTACCACATTCTGAGCAGTTTCAAAGTATCGCAAATCACATAGATCTATCCAATACAACATAATACGCATGAATCCGTCCTCAAATGCACAAAATTTTGCGTTTCCAGGGAGTTATCAGCGTTTTTCCCAAGTCTCGTTGAGAAATTTTTGACTCTCCAAATCTGCTCAGAAGCAAGATTTTGCTCCAAAAGTGCGTTATATGGTGGAATCTAGCACCAAATACATCATATTTCGTGTTTTTAGAGTGCTATTTGCAGTTTTACAAACTTTGGAATAAGTCGAAAATCACGCTTTTCCGCGCAGATTTCCACAATCAAAAAGTCATATTCCTATTCAGGACCTCATAATATGCATGAATCTGTCGACAAAAACATCATATTTCGTGTTTTCAGAGCTCTATCTGCAGTTATATGAAGTTTGAAATAAGTCAAAATTACCAC
>CAXDIG010000178.1:36721-80083 GCA_963989225.1 Dromius quadrimaculatus
GTATTGGATAGATTCATGCGATTTGCGATACTTTGAAACTGCTTAGAATGTGGTAATTTTGACTTATTTCAAACTACTTATAACTGCAGATAGCGCTCTGAAAACACGAAATATGATGTTTTGTCGATTGATTCATACATATTATGAGGTCTTGAATAGGGATATGAACTTTTTGATCGTGAAAATCTGCGCGGAAAAGCGTGATTCCGACTTATCCCAAAGTTTGTAAAACTGCAAATAGCACTCTAAAAACACGAAATATGATGTATTTGGTGCTAGATTTCGCCATATAACGCACTTTTGAAGCAAAATCTTGCTTCTGAGCTGATTTACAGTGTCAGAGATTTCTCAACGAGACTCAGAAAAACGCTGATAACTTGCTGGAAACGCAAAATTTCGTGCATTTGAGGACGGATTCATGCGTATTATGTTGTATTGGATAGATTTATGTGATTTGCAAAACTTTGAAACTGCTCAGAATGTGGTAATTTTGACTTATTTCAAACTTCATATAACTGCAGATAGAGCTCTGAAAACACGAGATATGATGTTTTTGTCGACAGATTTATGCATATTATGAGGTCCTGAATCGATTCATACATATCATGAAGTCTCGAATAGAAATATGAACTTTTTGATCGTGAAAATCTGCGCGGAAAAGCGTGATTCCGACTTATCCAAAAAATTGTAAAACTGTAAATAGAACTCTAGAAACACGAAATATGATGTATTTGGTGCCAGATTCTGCCATATAATGAACTTTTGGAGCAAAATCTTGATTCTGAGCAGATTTACAGAGTCAAAAATTCCTCAACGAGACTCAGAAATAACGCCGATAACTTGCTGGAAACGCAAAATTTTGCGCATTTGGGGGCGGATTCATGCGTATTATGTTGTATTGGATAGATTTATGTGATTTGCGATACTTTGAAACGGTTAAGAATGTGGTAATTTTGACTTATTTCAAACTTCATATAACTGCAGATAGAGCTCTAAAAACACAGAATATGATGTTTTTGTCGATAGATTCTTACATATTATGAGGTCCTGAATAGGAGTTCGGACTTTTTGATTGTGAAAATCGGCGCGGAAAAGCGTGATTTCGACTTATTCCAAAGTTTGTAAAACTGCAAATAGCACTCTAAAAATACGAAATATGATGTATTTGGTGCTAGATTCTGCCATATAACGCACTTTTGAAGCAAAATCTTGCTTCTGAGCAGCTTTAGAGTCAAAAATTTCTCAACGAGACTCAGAAGAAACGCTGATAACTCGCTGGAAACGCAGAATTTTGTGCATTTGAGGACGGATTCATGCGTACTATGTTGTATTTGATAGGTTCATGTGATTTTGATACTTTGAAACTGCTCAGAATGTGGTGATTTTGACTTATTTCAAACTTCATATAACTGCAGATAGCGCTCCGAAAGCACAAAATATGAGTTTTTGTCGATAGATTCATGGACATTATAAGGTCCGGAATAGGAGTATGAACTTCTTGATTGTGAAAATCTGCGCGGAAAAGCGTGATTTCGACTTATTCCAGAGTTTGTATAACAGCAAATAGCACTTTAAAAACAAAAGATATGTTGTATTTGGTGCTAGATTTTGCCATATAACGCACTTTTAAAGCAGAATCTTGCTTCTGAGCAGATTTACAAAGTCAAAAATTCCTCAACGAGACTCAGAAAAAATGCTGATAACTCGCTGGAAACGCAAAATTTTGTACATTTGAGGAAGGATTCATGCGTATTATGTTGTATTGGATAGATTCATGTGATTTGCGATACTTTGAAACTGCTCAGAATGTGGTAGTTTTGACTTATTTCAAACTTCATATAACTGCAGATAGCGCTCTGAAAACACGAAATATAATGTCTTTGTCGATGGATTCATACATGTTATGGGGTTCTGAATATCAATATGGACTTTTTGATTGTGAAAATCTTCGCGGAAAAGCGTGATTCCGACTTATTCCAAAGTTTGTACAAATAGCAAATAGCACTCTTAAACACTAAATATGATGTATTTGGTGCTAGATTCTGCCATATAACGCACTTTTGAAGCAAAATCTTGCTTCTGAGCAGATTGACAGAGTCAAAAATTTCTCAACGAGACTCAGAAAAAAACGCTTATAACTCGCTTAAAACGCAAAATTTTGTGCATTTGAGGACGGATCCATGCGTATCATGTTGTATTGGATGGATTCATGTGATTTTCTATACTTTGAAACTGCTCAGAATGTGGTAATTTTGACTTATTTCAAACTTCATATAATTGCAGATAGCGCTCTGAAAACACGAAATATGATGTTTTTGTCGATAGGATCATACATATTATGAGGTCCTGGATAGCAATATGAACTTTTTGACTGTGAAAATCTGCGCGGAAAAGCGTGATTCCGACTTACTCCAAAGTTTGTAAAACTGCAAAGAGCACTCTAAAAACACGAAATATGATGTATTTGGTGCTAGCTTTTGCCATATAACGTACTTTTGAAGCAAAATCTTATTTCTGAGCAGATTTACAAAGTCAAAAATTCCTCAACGAGACTCAGAAAAAACGCTGATTACTCGCTGGAAACGCAAAATTTTGTGCATTTGAGGACGGATTCATGCGTTTTATGTTGTATTGACTGGATTTATGTGATTTGCGATACTTTGAAACTGCTCAGAATGTGGTAATTCTGACTTACTTCAAACTTCATATAACTGCAGATAGCGCAATGAAAACACGAAATATGATGTTTTTGTCGATAGTTTCATACATATTATGAGGTCCTGAATGGGAATATGAACTTTTTGATTGTAAAAAACTGCGCGGAGAAGCGTGATTCCGACTTATTCCAAAGGTTGTAAAACTGCAAATAGCACTCTGAAAACACGAAATATGATGTATCTGGTGCTAGATTCTGCTATAACGCACTTTTAAAGCAAAATCTTGCTTCTGAGGAGATTTACAGAGTCAAAAATTTCTCAACAAGACTCAGAAAAAACGCTGATAACTCGCTGGAAACGCAAAATTCCGTGCATTTGAGGACAGATTCATGCGTATTATGTTGTATTGGATAGATTTATGTGATTTGCGATACTTTGAAACCGCTGAGAATGTGGTGATTTTGCCTTATTTCAAACTTCATATAACTGCAGATAGCGCTCTGAAAACACGAGATATGATGTTTTTGTTGATGGATTCATACATATTATGAGTTCCTGAATAGGAATATGAACTTTTTGATTGTGAAAATCTGCCCGGAAAAGCGTGACTTCGACTTATTCCAAAGTTTGTGAAACTGCGAATAGCACTCTAAAAACACGAAATATGTTGTATTTGGTGCTAGATTCTTACATATAACGCATTTCTGAAGCAAAATCTTGCTTCTGAGCCGATTGACAGAATCAAAAATTTCTCAACGAAACTCAGAAAAAACGCTGATAACTCGCTGGAAACGCAGCATTTTGTGCATTCGAGGACGGATTCATGCGTATTATGTTGTATTGGATAGATTTATGTGATTTGCGATACTTTGAAACCGCTGAGAATGTGGTAATTTTGACTTATTTCAAACTTCATATAACTGCAGATAGCGCTCTGAAAACACGAGATATGATGTTTTTGTTGATGGATTCATACATATTATGAGTTCCTGGATAGGAATATGAACTTTTTTATTGTGAAAATCTGCCCGGAAAAGCGTGATTTCGACTTATTCCAAAGTTTGTAAAACTGCGAATAACACTCTAAAAACACGAAATTTGATGTATTTGGTGTTAGATTCTGCCATATAACGCATTTCTGGAGCAAAATCTTGCTTCTGAGCAGATTTACAGGATCAGAAATTTCTCAACGAGACTCAGAAAAAACGCTGATAACTCGCTGGAAACGCAAAATTTTGTGCATTTGAGGACGGAATCATGCGTATTATGTTGTATTGGATAGATTTATGTGATTTGCGATACTTTGAAACCGCTGAGAATGTGGTTATTTTGACTTATTTCAAACTTCATATAACTGCAGATAGCGCTCTGAAAACACGAGATATGAGGTTTTTGTTGATGGATTCATACATATTATGAGGTCCTGAATAGGAATATGAGCTTTTTGATTGTAAAAATCTGCCCGGAAAAGCGTGATTTCGACTTATTCCAAAGTTTGTCAAACTGCGGATAGCACTCTAAAAACACAAAATATGATGTATTTGGTGCTAGGTTCTGCCATATAATGCATTTCTGAAGCAAAATCTTGCTTCTGAGCAGATTTACAGAATCAAAAATTTCTCAACGAGACTCAGAAAAAACGCTGATAACTCGCTGGAAACGCAGAATTTTGTGCATTTGAGGACGGATTCATGCGTATTATGCTGTATTGGATAGATTTATGTGATTTGCGATACTTTGGAACTGCTCAGAATGTGGTAATTTTGACTTATTTCAAACTTTGTATAACTGCAGATAGCGCTCTGAAAACACGAAATATGATGTTTTTGTCGATAGATTCATACATATTATGAGGTGCTGAATAGCAATATGAACATCTTGATTGTGAATATCTGCGTGGAAAAGCGTGATTTCGACTTATTCCAAAGTTTGTAAAACTGCAAATAGCACTTTAAAAACACGAAATATGGTGTATTTGGTGCTAGATTCTGCCATATAACGCACTTTTGAAGCTAAATCTTGCTTCTGAGCAGATTTACAGAGTAAAAAATTTGTCAACGAGACTCAGGAAAACGGCTTATAACTCGCTGAAAACGCAAAATTTTGTGCATTTGAGGACGGATTCATGCGTATCATGCTGTATTGGATAGATTTATGTGATTTGCGATACTTAGAAACTGCTCAGAATGTGATAATTTTGACTCATTTCAAACTTCATATAACTGCAGATAGCGCTCTGAAAACACAAAATATGATGTTTTTGTCGATATATTCATACATATTATGAGGTCCTGAATGGGAATATGAACTTTTCGATTGTGAAAATCTGTGCGGAAAAGTGTGACTTCGACTTATTCCAAAGTTTGTAAAACTGCAAATAGCACTCTAAAAACACGAAATATGATGTATTTGGTGCTAGATTCTGCCTTATACCACACTTTTGGAGCAAAATCTTCCTTCTGAGCAAATTTACAGAGTCAGGAATTTCCCACTGAGACTCAGAAAGAAACGCTGATAACTCGCTGAGAGCGCAAAATCATGTGCGGTTGAGGACAGATTCATGCGTATTATGTTCTATTGGATAGATTTATGTGATTTGCGATACTTTGAAACTGCTCAGAATGTGGTAATTTTGACTTATTTCAAACTCCATATAACTGCAGATAGCGCTCTGAAAACACGAAACATGATGTTTTTGTCGATTGATTCATACATATTATGAGGTCCTGAATAGGAATATGAACTTTCTGATTGTGAAAATTCTGCGCGGAAAAGCGTGAATTCGAATTATTCCAAAGTTTGTAACACTGCAAATAGCACTCTGAAAACACGAAATATGATGTATTTGGTGCTAGATTCTGCCATTTAACGCACTTCGAAGCAAAATCTTGCTTCTGAGCAGATTCACAGAGTCAAAAGTTTCACAACGAGACCCAGAGAAAACGCTGATAACTCACTGGGAACGCAAAATTGTGTGCATTTCAGGACGGATTCATGCGTATTTTGTTGTATTGGATAGATTTATGTGATTTGCGATACTTTGGATCTGCTCAGAATGTGGTGATTTTGACTTATTTCAAACTTTGTATAACTGCAGATAGCGCTCTGAAAAACACGAAATATGATGTTTTTGTCGATAGATTCATACATATTATGAGGTCCTGAATGGGAATATGAACTTCTTGATTGTGAATATCTGCGTGGAAAAGCGTGATTTCGACTTAATCCAAAGTTTGTAAAACTGCAATTAGCACTCTAAAAACACGAAATATGATGTTTTTGGTGCTAGATTCTGCCATATAACGCACTTTTGAAGCAAAATCTTGCTTCTGAGCAGATTTACAGAATCAAAAATTTCTCAACGAGACTCAGAAAAAACGCTGATAACTCGCTGGAAACGGAAAATTCTGTGCATTTAAGGACGGATTTATGCCTACTATGTTGTATTGGATAGATTTATGTGATTTGCGATACTTTGAAACTGCTCAAAATGTGGTAATTTTGACTTATTTCAAACTTTATATAACTGCAGATAGCGCTCTGAAAACTCGAAATATGATGTTTTTGTCGATAGATTCATACATATTATGAGGTTTTGAATAGGAATATGAACTTTTTGATTGTGAAAATCTGCGCGAAAAAGCGTGATTCTAAATTATTCCAAAGTTTGTAAAACTGCAAATAGCACTCTAAAAACACAAAATATTATGTAATTGGTGCTAGATTCTGCTATAGAACGCACTTTTAAAGCAAAATCTTGCTTCTGAGCAGATTAACGGAGTCAGAAATTTCTCAACGAGACTCAGAAAAAACGCTGATAACTCGCTGGAAACGCAAAATTTTGTGCATGTAAGGACGGATTCATGCGTATTATGTTGTATTGGATAGATTCATGTGATTTGCGATACTTTGGAACTGCTCAGAATGTGGTAATTCAGACATATTTTAAACTTCATATAACTGCAGATAGCGCTCTGAAAACACGGAATATTAATGTTTGTGTCGATAGATTCATACATATTATGAGGTCCTGAATAGGAATATGAACTTTTTGATTGCAAAAATCTGCGCGGGAGAGCGTGATTTCAACCTATTGCAAAGTTTGTAAAACTGCAAATAGCACTCTAAAAACACGAAATTTGATGTATTTAGTGCAAGATTCTGCCGTATGACGCACCTTTGAAGCAAAATTTCACTTCTGAACAGATTTACAGAGTCGCAAATTTCTCAACGAGACTCAGAAAAAACGCTGATAACTTGCTGGAAACGCAAAATTCAGTGCATTTGAGACGGATTCATGCGTATTATGTTGTATTAGATAGATTTATGTGATTTAGGATACTTTGAAACTGCTCAGAATGTGGTAATTTTGACTTATTTCAAACTTCATATAACTGCAGATAGCGCTTTGAAAATACGAAATATGATGTTTTCGTCGATAGATTCTTACATATTATGAGGTCCCTCAATAGGAATATGACCTTTTTGATTGCAAAAATCTGCGCGGAAGAGCGTGATTTCGACTTATTCCAAAGTTTGTAAAACTGCAAATAGCACTCTAAAAACACGAAATATGATGTATTTGGTGCTAGATTCCGCCATAAAATGCACTTTTGAAGCAAAATCTTGCTTCTGAGCAGATATACAGAGTCAAAATTTCAACGAGACTCAGAAAAAACGCTGATAACTTGCTGGAAACGCAAAATTTTGTGCATTTGGGGACGGATTCATGCGTATCATGTTGTATTGGATAGATTTATGTGATTTGCGATACTTTGGAACTGCTCAGAATGTGGTGATTTTGACCTATTTCAAACTTCATATAACTGCAGATAGCGCTCTGAAAACACGAAATATGATGTTTTTGTCGATAGATTCATAAATATTATGAGGTCCTGAATAGGAATATGAACTTTTGTATTGTGTAAATCTGAGCGGAAAAGCGTGATTTCGACTTATTCCAAAGTTTGTAAAACTGCGAATAGCACTCTAAAAAACACAAAATATGGGTACCTATTCTATAACTTTTCACGACTTATCACCCTCTTGGGGTGATATATTAATGACGTCATATGACCTTCCACCGTTGAAGCATCTGAAGGTACTCGTCTAGTAACTTTCACTTTCTTAAGTTTCTGGTTATATTTATTTATGTTGGTACACTATAGCTTGGAAATTTGTTAGATTTAATAATTATTCATATTTTACAGCATTTATCAATGAGAATTAAAATCTGACTGCATAATACTGAATATTACAGTTATTAAAATTTAACCTACTACATTTTTAACGTAAATAAGATTTCAAATTAATATTTGTCTCAAATTATTATGTATTTTCATCTTATGGTGGGTTTATGCACAAGAATTTTGTGTACTTTAGCCCACAACTAAAAATCAGATCCATTTAAAAATAAAATATGAAACATCATAACCTCGAACGTCAAAGTATCACCGGTGATAAGTTTCTACCACCATCTCTTTGCTGGGTGATATCACTAAGTATGACGTCACATAGCCATAGTTCGCCAGAAGCGCCGCAAGACGGCAGCCCAAAATATATCACCCCGTTTGCGTATCACCGGTGATAAAAGTTATAGAATAGGGGCCATGATGTTTTTGGTGCTAGATTCTGCCATAAAACACACTTTTGAAGCAAAATCTTGCTTCTGAGCAGATTTACAAAGTCAAAAATTTCTCAACGAGACTCAGGAAAATACACTGATAGCTCGCAGAAAACGCAAAATTTTGTGCGTTTGAGAGAGGATTCATGCGTATTATGTTGTGATGGATAGATTTATGTGATTTGCGATACTTTGAAACTGCTCAGAATGTGGTAATTTTGACTTATTTCAAACTTCATATAACTGAAGATAGCGCTCTGAAAACACAAAATATGATGTTTTTGTCGATGGATTCATACATCTTATGAGGTCCGCAATAGGAATATGAACTTCTTGATTGTGAAAAATCCGCGCGAAAAACCGTGATTTCGACTTATTCCAAAGTTTGTAAAACTGCAAATAGCATTATAAAAACACGGAATATGATGTATTTGATGCTAGATTCTGCCATATAACGCCCTTTTGGAGCAAAATCTTCCTTCTGAGCAGATATACAGAGTAAAAAATTTCTCAACGAGACTCAGAAAAAACGCTGGGTAACTCGCTGGAAACGCAAGATTTTGTGCATCTGAGGATGAATTAATGCGTATTATGTTGTATTGGATAGATTTATGTGATTTGCGATACTTTAAAACTGCTCAGAATGTGGTAATTTTGACTCATTTCAAACTTCATATAACTGCAGAAAGCGCTCTGAAAACACGAAATATGATGTTTTTGTCGATAGATTCCTACATATTATGAGGTCCTGAATAGAAATTTGAACTTTTTGATTGTGAAAATCTGCGCGGAAAAGCATGATTTCGACTTATTCCAGAGTTTGTAAAACTGCAAGTAGCACTCTAAAAACACGAAATATGATGTATTTGATGCTAGATTCTGCCATATAACGCACTTTTAAATCAAAATCTTGCTTCTGAGCAGATTTACAGAATCTAAAATTTCTCAACGCGACTAAGAAAAAATGCTGATAACTCGCTGGAAACGCAAAATTTTGTGCATTTGAGGACGGATTCATGCGGATTATGTTGTATTGGATAGATTCATGTGATTTGCGATACTTTGAAACTGCTCAGAATGTGGTAATTTTGACTTATTTCAAACTTCATATAACTGCAGATAGCGCTCTAAAAACACGAAATATGATGTTTTTGTCGATGGATCCTTACATATTATGAGGTCCCGAATAGGAATATGAACTTTATGATTGTGAAAATCAGCGCGGAAAAGCGTGATTTTGACTTATTCTAGAGTTTGTAAAACTGCAAATAGCATTCTAAAAACACAAAATATGATGTACTTGGTGCTAGATTCTGCCATATAACGCACTTTTGAAGCAAAATCTTGCTTCTGAGCAGATTTACAGAGTCAAAAATTTCTCGAAGAGACTCAGAAAAAACGCTGATCACTCGCTGGAAACGCAAAATTTTGTGCATTTGAGGACGGATTCATGCGTATTATGTTGTATTGGATAGATTTATGTGATTTGCGATACTTTAAAACTGCTCAGAATGTGATAATTCTGACTTATTTCAAACTTCATATAACTGCAGGTAGCGCTCTGAAAACACGGAATATGAAGTTTTTGTTGGAAGATTCATACATATTATGAGATCCCTGAATAGATATATGAAGTTTTGATTGTGGAAATCTGCGCGGGAAAGCGTGATTCCGAATTATTCCAAAGTTTGTAAAACTGAAAATAGCACTCTAAAAACACAAAATATGATGTATTTGGTGCTAGATTCTGCCATATAAGGCTCTTTTGGAGCAAAATCATGCTTCTGAGCAGATTTACAGAATCAAAAATTTCTCAACGACACTCAGGAAAAACGCTGAAAACTCGCTGGAAACGCAAAATTTTGTGCATTTGAGGACGGATAAATGCGTATTAGGTTGTATTTGATTGATTTATGTGGTTTGCGATACTTTGAAACTGCTCAGAATGTGGTAATTTTGACTTATTTCAAACTTCATATAACTGCAGATATCGCTCTGAAAACACGAAATATGATGTTTTTTGTCCATGTATTCATACACATTACGAGGTTCTGAATAGGAATATGAACTTTTTGATTGTGAAAATCTGCGCGAAAAGCGTGATTATGACTTATTCCAAAGTTTGTAAAACTGCAAATGGCTCTCTGAAAACACGGGAAATGATGTATTTTGTGCTAGATTCTGCCATATAACGCACTTTTGAAGCAAAATCTTGCTTCTGAGCAGATTAACAAAGTCTAAAATCTCTCAGCGAGACTCAGAAAAAAACGCTGATAACTCGCTGGAAACGCAAAATTTTGTGCATTTGAGGACGGATTCATGCGTATTAGTTGTATTGGATAGATTCATGTGATTTGCGATACTCTGAAACTGCTCAGAATGTGGTAATTTTGACTTATTTCAAACTTCAATTAACTGCAGATAGCGCTCTGAAAACACGAAATATGATGTTTTTGTACATAGGTTCATACATATTATGAGGTCCTGAATAGGAATATGAACTTTTTGATTGTGAAAATCTGCGCGGAAAAGCGTGATTCCGACTCATTCCAGAGTTTGTAGAACTGCAAGAAGCACTTTAAAAACACGAAATATGATGTATTTGGTGCCAGATTCTGCCATATAACGCACTTTTGGAGCAGAATCTTGCTTCTGAGCAGATTTACAGGGTCAAAAATTTCTAAACGAGACTGAGAAAATACGCTGATAACTCGCTGGAAACGCAAAATTTTGTGCATTTGAGGACGGATTCATGCGTATTATGTTGTATTGGATAGATTTATGTGATTTGCGATACTTTGAAACTGCTCAGAATGTGGTAATTTTGACTTATTTCAAACTTCAATTAACTGCAGATAGCGCTCTGAAAACACGAAATATGATGTTTTTTGTACATAGGTTCACACATATTATGAGGTCCTGAATAGGAATATGGACTTTTTGATCGTAAAAATCCGCGCGGAAAAGCGTGATTTTGAATTATTCCAAAGTTTTTTAAACTGCGGATAGCACTCTAAAAACACAAAATATGATGTATTTGGTGCTAGATTCTGCCATATAACGCATTTCTGAAGCAAAATCTTGCTTCTGAGCAGATATACAGAATCAAAAATTTCTCAACAAAACTCTGAAAAAAACGCGGATAACTCGCTGGAAACGCAAAATTTTGTGCATTTGAGGACGGATTCTTGCGTATTATGTTGTATTGGATAGATTCATGTGATTTGCGATACTTTGAAAACTGCTCAGAATGTGGGTAATTTTGACTTATTTCAAACTTCATATAACTGCAGATAGCGCTCTGAAAACACGGAATATGATGTATTTGGTGCTAGCTTCTGCCATATAACGCACTTTTGAAGCCAAATATTGCTTCTGAGCAGATTTACAGAGTCAAAAATTTCTCAACGAGACTCAGAAAAAATGCTGATAACTCGCTGGAAACGCAGAATTTTGTGCATTTGAGGACGGATTCATATTATGTTGTATTGGATAGATTTATGTGATTTGCGATACTTTGAAACTGCTCAGAATGTGGTAATTTTGACTTATTTCAAACTTCATATAACTGCAGATAGGGCTCTGGAAACACGTAATAAGATGTTTTGTCGATAGATTAATACATATTATGAGGTCCTGAATAGGAATATGAACTTTTTGATTGTGAAAATCTGCGCGGAAAAGCGTGATTTTGACTCATTCCAAAGTTTTTTAAACTGCAAATAGCACTCTAAAAACACGAAATATGTTGTATTTGTGCTAGATTCTGCCATGTAACGCACTTTTGAAGCAAAATCTTGCTTCTAAGCAGATTTACAGAGTCAAAAATTTCTCAACAAGACTCAGAGAAAACGCTGATAACTCGCTGGAAACGCAAAATTTTGTGCATTTGAGGATTCTTGCGTATTATGTTGTATTGGATAGATTTATGTGATTTGCGATACTTTGAAACTGCTCAGAATGTGGTATTTTTTTACTCATTTCAAACTTCACATAACTGCAGATAGCGCTCTGATATATGATGTTTTGTCGATGGATTCATACATATTATGAGATCCTGATTAGGAATATGAACTTTTTGATTGTGAAAATCTGCGCAGAAAAGCGTGATTTCGACTTATTCCAAAGTTTGTAAAACTGCAAATAGCACTCTAAAAACACGAAATATGATGTATTTTGATGCTAGATTCTGCCATATAACGCACTTTTAAAGCAAAATCTTGCTTCTGAGCAGAATTTACAGAGTCAAAAATTTCTCAACGAGACCTAGAAGAAGCGCTTATAACTCGCTGGAAACGCAAAATTTTGTGCATTTGAGGACGGATTCATGCGTATTATGTTGTATCGGATAGATTTATGTGATTTGCGATACTTTGAAACTGCTCAGAATGTGGTAATTTTGACTCATTTCAAACTTAATATAACTGCAGATAGCGCTCTGGAAACACGTAATATGATGTTCTTGTCGATAGATTCACACATATTATGAGGTCCTGAATAGGAATATGAAACTTTTTGATCGTGAAAATCAGCGCGGAAAAGCGTGATTTCGACCTATTCAAAAGTTTGTGAAACTGCAAATAGCACTCTAAAAACACAAAATATGATGTATTTGGTGCTAGATTCAGCCATATAACGCACTTTTGAAGCAAAATCTTGCTTCTGAGCAGATTTACGGAGTCAGAAGTTCCTCGACGAGACTCAGAAAAAACGCTGATAACTCGCTGGAAACGCGGAATTTTGTGCATCTGAGGACGAATTTATGCGTATTATGTTTTATTGGATAGATTTATGTGATTTGCGATACTTTGAAACTGCTCAGAATGTGGTAATTTTGACTTATTTCAAACTTAATATAACTGCAGATAGCGCTCTGAAAACACAAGATATGATGTTTTTGTTGATGGATTCATACATATTATGAGTTCCTGAATAGGAATATGAATTCTTTCATTGTGAAAATCTGCGCGGAAGACCGTGATTACGACTTATTCCAAAGTTTGTAAAACTGCGAATAGCACTCTAAAAACATGGAATATTTTGTATTTGGTGCTAGATTCTGCCATATAACGCATTCCTAAAGCAAAATCTTGCTTCAGAGCCGATTTTCAGAATCAAAAATTTCTCAACGAAATTCAGAAAAAACGCTGATAACTCGCTGGAAACGCAAAATTTTGTGCATTTGAGGACGGATTCATGCGTATTATGTTGTATTGGATATATTTATATGATTTGCGATACTTTGAAACCGCTGAGAATGTGGTAATTTTGACTTATTTCAAACTTCATATAACTGCAGATAACGCTCTGAAAACACAAGACATGATGTTTTTTGTTGATGGATTCATACATATTATGAGTTCCTGAATAGGAATATGAACTTTTCCATTGTGAAAATCTGCCCGGAATAGCGTGATTTCGACTTATTCCAAAGTTTGTAAAACTGCGAATAGCACTCTAAAAACACGAAATATGATGTATTTGGTGCAAGATTCTGCCATATAACGCATTTCTGAAGCAAAATCTTGCTTGTGAGCAGATTTACAGAATCAAAAATTTCTCAACGAAACTCAGAAAAAACGCTGATAACTCGCTGGAAACGCAAAATTTTGTGCATTTGAGGACGGATTCATGCGTATTATGTTGTATTGGATAGATTTATGTGATTTGCGATACTTTTGAACCGCTGAGAATGTGGTAATTTTGACTTATTTCAAACTTCATATAACTGCAGATAGCGCTCTGGAAACACGAGATATGATGTTTTTTGTTGATGGATTCATACATATAATGAGGTCCTGAATAGGAATATGAACTTTTTGATTGTGAAAATCTGACCGGAAAAGCGTAATTTCGACTTATTCCAAAGTTTGTAAAACTGCGAATAGCACTCTCAAAACACGAAATATGATGTATTTGGTGCTAGATTCTGCCATATAAACGCATTTATGAAGCAAAATCTTGCTTCTGAGCAGATTTACAGAATCAAAAATTTCTCAACGAGACTCAGAAGAAACGCTGATAACTCGCTGGAAACGCAAAATTTTGTGCATTTGAGAACGGATTCATGCGTATTATGTTGTTTTGAATAGATTTATGTGATTTGCGATACTTTGAAATCGCTGAGAATGTGGTAATTTTGACTTATTTCAAACTTCATATAAATGCAGATAGCGCTCTGAAAACACAAGATATGATGTTTTTGTTGATGGATTCATACATATTATGAGTTTCTGAATAGGAATATGAACTTTTTGATTGTGAAAATCTGCCCGCAAAAGCGTGATTTCGACTTATTCCAAAGCTTGTAAAACTGCGAATAGCACTCTAAAAACACGAAATATGAAGTATTTGGTGCTAGATTCTGCCATATAACGCATTTCTGAAGCAAAATCTTGCTTCTGAGCAGATTTACAGATTCAAAAATTTCTCTACGAAACACAGAAAAAACGCTGACAACTCGCTGGAAACGCAAAATTTTGTGCATTTGAGGACGGTTTCATGCGTATTATGCTGTATTGGATAGATTTTTGTGATTTGCGATACTTTGAAACCGCTGAGAATGTGGTGTAATTTTGACTTATTTCAAACTTTATATAACTGCAGATAGCGCTTTGAAAACACGAGATATGATGTTTTTGTTGATGGATTCATGCATATTATGAGGTCCTGAATAAGAATATGAACTTTTTGACGTGATAACGTCTTATAATTAGATAGAGCTGGCTGCACGCACGAAAAAACATGACTCATACGGCGTTACCTCGCTCGCTCTGAGGCGTTCCATTACGTCATCACAAATGCCAATGATTATTTATCAATAAGAATGGATTAAATAGGTAGTTGATAAGATTATGATGTATTACTGTAGTATGTTAAGGGACGACAGTTGTGTTGAAGATTTAATATGGGACGGACGTGAAACACGATTTCAGGTGCACAAAGTAATGAAAAGATTCATTTAATTGGGATATATTTGTTTTTGACGTGACAACGTCTTATAATTCAATGGAGTCGGCTGCACGCACGAAAAAACATGATTCATGCGGCGTTACCTCGCTCTGAGGCGTTCTATTTAAGGCTTGAAGTGCAAGCGAGAGCGCGGAACGAGCGACAAAGAGGAACAATCGGCCTACGCGTTCGGCAGCGTTCGACATCTGTCTCTCTCCTACTTGAGTGAGTGATGCGTCCGCGTGGACAGCTGCTATACAATAAAACATTTACATGTTTTCATCAAGTATAAAGTGCAGTGAAAAGTGAATGTGGTGTCAATTGTTTATAGCAAAGATAATTGCGGCGATAAAGGTATTGATTCTTTCAATATTAGATATATGTTCAGTGATATATTGTCGAATATTCGTGCTTTCATCAATAAAATAAATAGCATCGGTCCGCTAGTGCAGCGATTGTAGGTTATGCTATAATTGACAAAATTATAACAATAAGTTAACAGAACTAGAATGAAGTGAATGATAGGTCACTATGATAATGCGCTTGCGCTTGAAATACATGTGTACAGAGTAAGTGGTAGCTGAGCAGTAGTCCTCAAACATGAAATGTGAAAGTTTCATTATTTCGGTCCAACATGGAGAAGTTTGGTTCACCCTTCGAGGTGGTTTCCTCTCAAGTTCAGTCCCACAGGCGCGCGCAGCGCAAGTGCGGTAGTATTCAGGGATGTTTGTCAAAGCCTCGAGCGTAGCGAGCTAACCTACTACCATTGTAACACATGAACACTGTTTTAGTGCCACTGACAGAATTTTGTTTTTACTGCAGAGACGCCAGTACCGCCATCTCTTTAAAATTGTGCGAAATGTCATAGTGACCTATTAGTCACTCTTACCCAGAACTATTTCACGATGAGTAAAGAATCAATGGCTTCATTATTCGATCGAAATAATTATCGAGCGTAGCTATGATTTCAAAAAATTAGAACATAAATTTTAAATCTTCCACATATTTTAACAACGTGTCTGAAATGACAGGTTGGATCAGCCAGCCGTCAAAGGGAACAATTTCCTCCCATATCAAACACATTGAGGCGGACTTTTCGAAAGCTAGAGTTACAAAAATTTCAATGATGTTTCTAGATATAAAATTTGAAATTTAGGATTCATGAACAATAATTTAATCACAGTTTATTCTTATAATAAATTATTCTAAGTTATCACTTTTTCACAAGTTACGATTAAATTTGCGAGAATAATTGAACAACAACTTTGATTCAGTTTACTTGCTGGAAGAAATATTGTTGATACGAAATAGAAAATAAAAAAAATTGACATAATTGTATTTATGCGTACAAATAAATGTAACTTGATCAATTCAATACCTGATTTCCATTTACCTCCCTCTCTATATACATACAAAATATCTATCAAACCGATAAAATTGAAATTTTCTTTTTGGAAATGCAACCACTCCATCAGTATTTTCTCATGACGTTGTCACGTTGAACTATCGTCAGTAAACCGACTTTACAGACAACCGATTTTTGATTGTGAAAATCTGCCCGGAAAAGCGTGATTTCGACTTATTCCAAAGTTTGTTAAACTGCGGACAGCACTCTAAAAACATGGAATATGATGTATTTGGTGCTAGATTCTGCCATATAACGCATTTCTAAAGCAAAATCTTGCTTCTGAGTCGATTTACAGAATCAAAAATTTCTCATCGAAACTCAGAAAAAACGCTGATAACTCGCTGGGAACGCAAAATTTTGTGCATTTGAGGACGTATTCATGCGTATTATGTTGTATTGAATAGATTTATGTGATTTGCGATACTTTGAAACCGCTGAGAATGTGGTAATTTTGACTTATTTCAACTTCATTTAACTGCAGATAGCGCTCTGAAAACACAAGACATGATGTTTTTGTTGATGGATTCATACATATTATGAGTTCCTGAATTGGAATATGGACTTTTTCATTGTGAAAATCTGCCCGGAAAAGCGTGATTTCGACTTATTCCAAAGTTTGTAAAACTGCGAATAGCACTCTAAAAACACGAAATATGATGTATTTGGTGCTAGATTCTGCCATATAACGCATTTCTGAAGCAAAATCCTGCTTGTGAGCAGATTTACAGAATCAAAAATTTCTCAACGAAACTCAGAAAAAACGCTGATAACTCGCTGGAAACGCAAAATTTTATGCATTTGAGGACGGATTCATGCGTATTATGTTGTATTGGATAGATTTATGTGTTTTGCGATACTTTTGAACCGCTGAGAATGTGGTAATTTTGACTTATTTCGAACATCATATAACTGCAGATAGCGCTCTGAAAACACGAGATATGATGTTTTTGTTGATGGATTCATACATATAATGAGGTCCTGAATAGGAATATGAACTTTTTGATTGTGAAAATCTGCCCGGAAAAGCGTGATTTTGACTTATTCCAAAGTTTGTAAAACTGCGAATAACACTCTAAAATCACGAAATATGATGTATTTGGTGCTAGATTCTGCCATGTAACGCATTTCTGAAGCAAAATCTTGCTTCTGAGCAGATTTACAGAATCAAAAATTTCTCAACGGAACTCAGAAAAAACGCTGATAACTCGCTGAAAACGCAAAATTTTGTGCATCTGAGGACAGATTCATGCGTATTTTGTTGTATTGGATAGATTTATGTGATTTGCGATACTTTGAAATCGCTGAGAATGTGGTAATTTTGACTCATTTCAAACTTGCATATAACTGCAGATAGCGCTCTGAAAACACGAGATATGATGTTTTTGTTGGTGGATTCATACATATCATGAGTTCCTGAATAGGAATATGAACTTTTTGATTGTGAAAATCCGCCCGGAAAAGCGTGATTTTGACTTATTCCAAAGTTTGTAAAACTGCGAATAGCACTCTAAAAACACAAAATTTGATGTATTTGGTGTTAGATTCTGCCATATAACGCATTTCTGGAGCAAAATCTTGCTTCTGAGCAGATTTACAGAATCAAGAATTCCTCAACGAGACTAAGAAAAAACGCTGATAACTCGCTGGAAACGCAAAATTTTGTGCATTTGAGGACGGATTCATGCGTATTATGTTGTATTGGATAGATTTATGTGATTTGCGATACTTTGAAACCGCTGAGAATGTGGTAATTTTGACTTATTTCAGACTTCATATAGCTGCAGAAAGCGCTCTGGAAACACTAGATATGATATTTTCGTTGATGGATTTATACATATTATGAGGTCCGGAATAGGAATATGAGCTTTTTGATTGTGAAAATCTGCCGGAAAAGCGTGACTTCGACTTATTCCAAAGTTTGTAAAACTGCGGATAGCACTCTAAAAACACAAAATATGATGTATTTGGTGCTAGATTCTGCCATATAACGCATTTCTGAAGCAAAATCTTGCTTCTGAGCAGATATACAGAATCAAAAATTTCTCAAAAAAACTCTGAAAAAAAGCGGATAACTCGCTGGAAACGCAAAATTTTGTGCATTTGAGGGACGGATTCATGCGTATTATGCTGTATTGGATAGATTTATGTGATTTGCGATACTTTGAAACCGTTGAGAATGTGGTAATTTTGATTTATTTCAAACTTTAAATGACTGCAGATAGCGCTCTAAAAACACGAGATATGATGTTTTTGTTGATGGATTCATACATAATATGAGGTCCTGAATAGGAATATGAACTTTTTGATTGTGAGAATTTGCGCGGGAAAGCGTGATTTCAACTTATTCCAAAGTTTGTAAAACTGCAAATAGCACTCTAAGAACACGGAATATGATGTATTTGGTGCTAGATTCTGCCATATAACGCATTTCTGAAGCAAAATCTTGCTTCTGAGCCGATTTACAGAATCAAAAATTTCTCAACGAAACTCAGAGAAAACGCTGATAACTTGCTTAAAACGCAAAATTTTGTGCATTCGAGGACGGATTCATGCGTATTATTCTGTATTGGATAGATTTATGTGATTTGCGATACTTTGAAACCGCTGAGAATGTGGTAATTTTGACTTATTTCAAACTTCATATAACTGCAGATAGCGCTCTGAAAACACGAGATATGATGTTTTTGTTGATGGATTCATACATATTATGAGTTCCTGAATAGGAATATGAACGTTTTTATTGTGAAAATCTGCCCGGAAAAGCGTGATTTCGACTTATTCCAAAGTTTGTAAAACTGCGAATAACACTCTAAAAACACGAAATTTGATGTATTTGGTGTTAGATTCTGCCATATAACGCATTTCTGGAGCAAAATCTTGCTTCTGAGCAGATTTACAGAATCAGAAATTTCTCAACGAGACTCAGAAAAAACGCTGATAACTCGCTGGAAACGCAAAATTTTGTGCATTTGAGGACGGAATCATGCGTATTATGTTGTATTGGATAGATTTATGTGATTTGCGATACTTTGAAACCGCTGAGAATGTGGTTATTTTGACTTATTTCAAACTTCATATAACTGCAGATAGCGCTCTGAAAACACGAGATATGAGGTTTTTGTTGATGGATTCATACATATTATGAGGTCCTGAATAGGAATAAGAGCTTTTTGATTGTGAAAATCTGCCCGGAAAAGCGTGATTTCGACTCATTCTAAAGTTTGTAAAACTTCAAATAGCACTCTAAAAACACGAAATATGATGTATTCAGTGTTAGATTCTGCTGTATAATGCATTTCTGAAGCAAAATCTTGCTTCTGAGCAGATTTACAGAATCAAAAATTTCTCAACGAGACTCAGAAAAAACGCTGATAACTCGCTGGGAACGCAAAATTTTGTGCATTTGAGGACAGATTCATGCGTATTATGTTGTATTGGATAGACTTATTTGATTTGCGATACTTTGAAACCGCTGAGAATGTGGTGATTTTGACTTATTTCAAACTTCATATAACTGCAGATAGCGCTCTGAAAACACGAGATATAATGTTTTTGTAGATGTATTCATACATATTATGAGTTCCTGAATAGGAATATGACCTTTTTGATTTTGAAAATCTGCCCGGAAAAGCGTGATTTCGACATATTCCAAAGTTTGTGAAACTACGAATAGCACTCCAAAAAACACGGAATATGATGTATTTGGTGCTAGATTCTGCCATATAACGCATTTCTGAAGCAAAATCTTGCTTCTGAGCAGATTAACAGAATCAAACATTTCTCAACAAAACTCAGAAAAACGCTGATAAATCGCTGGAAACGCAAAATTTTGTGCATTTGAGGACGGATTCATGCGTATTATGCTGTATTGGATAGATTTATGGAATTTGCGATACTTTGAAACCGCTGAGAATGTGGTAATTTTGACTTATTTCAAACTTTATATAACTGCAGATAGCGCTCTGAGAACACGAGATATGATGTTTTTGTTGATGGATTCATGCATATTATGAGGTCTTGAATAGGAATATGAACTTTTTAATTGTGAAAACCTGCCCGGGAAAAGCGTGATTTTGACTTATTTCAAAGTTTGTAAAACTGCGAATGGCACTCCAAAAACACGAAATATGATGTATTTGGTGTAGGGTTCTGCCGTATAACGCATTTCTGAAGCAAAATCTTGCTTCTGAGCAGATTTACAGAATCAAAAATTTTCCAACAAAACTCAGAAAAAACGCGAATAACTCGCTGGAAACGCAAAATTTATGCATTTGAGGACGGATTCATGCGTATTATGCTGTATTGGATAGATTTATGTGATTTGCGATACTTCAAAACCGCTGAGAATGTGGTAATTTTGATTTATTTCAAACTTTAAATAACTGCAGATAGCGCTCTGAAAACACGAGTTATGATGTTTTTGTTGATGGATCCATACATAATATGAGGTCCTGATAGGAATATGAACTTTTTGATTGTGAGAATCTGCGCGGAAAAGCGTGATTTCGACTTATTCCAAAGTTTGTAAAACTGCAAATAGCACTCTAAAAACACGAAATATGATGTATTTGGTGCTAGATTCTGCCATATAACGCATTTCTGGAGCAAAATCTTGCTTCTGAGCAGATTTACAGAATCAAAAATTTCTCAACGAAACTCAGAAAAAACGCTGATAACTCGCTGGAAACGCAAAATTTTGAGCATTTGAGGACAGATTTATGCGTATTATGTTGTATTGGATAGATTATGTGATTTGCGATACTTTGAAACCGCTGAGAATGTGGTAATTTTGACTTATTTCAATCTTCATATAACTGCAGATAGCGCTCTGAAAACACGAGATATGATGTTTTTGTCGAAAGATTCATACATATTATGAGTTCCTGAATAGGAATATGGACTTCTTGATTGTGAAAATCTGCGCGGAAAAGCGTGATCTCGACTTATTCCAAAGTTTGTAAAACTGCGAATAGCACTCTAAAAACACAAAATATGATGTATCTGGTGCTAGATTCTGCCATATAACGCATTTCTGAAGCAAAATCTTGCTTCTGAGCCGATTTACAGAATCAAAAATTTCTCAACGAAACTCAGAAAAAAACGCTGATAACTCGCTGGGAACGCAAAATTTTGTGCATTCGAGGACGGATTCATGCGTATTATTCTGTATTGGATAGATTTATGTGATTTGCGATACTTTGAAACCGCTGAGAATGTGGTAATTTTGACTTATTTCAAACTTCATATAACGGCAGATAGCGCTCTGAAAACACAAGATATGATGTTTTTGTTGATGGATTCATACATATTATAAGTTCCTGAATAGGAATATGAACTTTTTCATTGTGAAAATCTGCCCGGAAAAGCGTGATTTCGACTTATTCCAAAGCTTGTAAAACTGCGAATAGCACTCTATTAACATGGAATATGATGTATTTGGTGCAAGACTCTGCCATATAACGCATTTCTAAAGCAAAATCTTGCTTCTGAGCCGATTTACAGAATCAAAAATTTCTCAACGAAACACAGAAAAAACGCTGATAACTCGCTGAAAACGCAAAATTGTGTGCATTTGAGGACGGATTCATGCGTATTATGTTGTATTGGATAGATTTATGTGATTTGCGATACTTTGAAACCGCTGAGAATGTGGTAATTTTGACTTATTTCAAACTTCATATAACTGCAGATAGCGCTCTGAAAACACAAGATATGATGTTTTTTGTTGATGGATTCATACATATAATGAGTTCCCTGAATAGGAATATGAACTTTTTCATTGTGAAAATCTGCGCGGAAAAGCGTGATTTCGACTTATTCCAAAGTTTGTAAAACTGCAAATAGCGCTCAAAAAACACGAAATATGATGTATTTGGTGCTAGATTCTGCCATATAACGCATTTCTTAAGCAAAATCTTGCTTCTGAGCAGATTTACAGAACCTCAAATTTCTCAACAAAACTCAGTAGAAACGCTGATAACTCGCTGGAAACGCAAAATTTTGTGCATTTGAGGACGGATTCATGCGTATTATGTTGTATGCCCGGGAAAGCGTGATTTCGACTTATTCCAAAGTTTGTGAAACTGCGAATAACACTCTAAAAACACAAAATTTGATGTATTTGGTGTTAGATTCTGCCATATAACGCATTTCAGGAGCAAAATCTTGCTTCTGAGCAGATTTACAGAATCAAAAATTTCTCAACGAGACTCAGAAAAAACGCTGATAACTCGCTGGAAACGCAAAATTCCGTGCATTTGAGGACAGATTCATGCGTATTATGTTGTATTGGATAGATTTATGTGATTTGCGATACTTTCAAACCGCTGAGAATGTGGTGATTTTGCCTTATTTCAAACTTCATATAACTGCAGATAGCGCTCTGAAAACACGAGATATGATGTTTTTGTTGATGGATTCATACATATTATGAGTTCCTGAATAGGAATATGAACTTTTTGATTGTGAAAATCTGCCCGGAAAAGCGTGACTTCGACTTATCCCAAAGTTTGTGAAACTGCGAACAGCACTCTAAAAACACGAAATATGTTGTATTTGGTGCTAGATTCTTACATATAACGCATTTCTGAAGCAAAATCTTGCTTCTGAGCCGATTGACAGAATCAAAAATTTCTCAACGAAACTCAGAAAAAACGCTGATAACTCGCTGGAAACGCAAAATTTTGTGCATTCGAGGACGGATTCATGCGTATTATGTTGTATTGGATAGATTTATGTGATTTGCGATACTTTGAAACCGCTGAGAATGTGGTAATTTTGACTTATTTCAAACTTCATATAACTGCAGATAGCGCTCTGAAAACACGAGATATGATGTTTTTGTTGATGGATTTATACATATTATGAGTTCCTGAATAGGAATATGAACTTTTTTATCGTGAAAATCTGCCCGGAAAAGCGTGATTTCGACTTATTCCAAAGTTTGTAAAACTGCGAATAACACTCTAAAAACACGAAATTTGATGTATTTGGTGTTAGATTCTGCCATATAACGCATTTCTGGAGCAAAATCTTGCTTCTGAGCAGATTTACAGAATCAAAAATTTCTCAACGAAACTCAGAAAAAACGCTAATAACTCGCTGGAAACGCAAAATTTTTTGCATTTGAGGACAGATTCATGCGTATTATGCTGTATTGGATAGATTTATGTGATTTGCGATACTTTGAAACCGCTGAGAATGTGGTAATTTTTAATTGTTTCAAACTTTATATAACTGCAGACAGCGCTCTGAAAACACAAGATATGATGTTTTTGTTGATGGATTCATACATATTATAAGTTCCTGAATAGGAATATGAACTTTTTGCTTGTGCAAATCTGCCCGGAAAAGCGTGATTACGACTCATTCCAAAGTTTGTAAAACTGCGAATAGCACTCAAAAAACACGGAATATGATGTATTTGATGCTAGATTCTGCCATACAACGCATTTCTGAAGCAAAATCTTGCTTCTGAGCAGATTTACAGAATCAAAAGTTTCTCAATAAAACTCAGAAAAAACCCTGATAACTCGCTGGAAACGCAAAATTTTGTGCATTTGAGGACGGATTCATGCGTATTATGCTGTATTGGATAGACTTATGTGATTTGCGATACTTTGAAACCGCTGAGAATGTGGTAATTTTGACTTATCTCAAACTTTATATAACTGCAGATAGCGCTCTGGAAGCACGAGATATGATGTTTTTGTTGATGAATTCATGCATATTATGAGGTCCTGAATGGGAAAATGAACTTTTTGATTGTAAAAATCTGCCCGGAAAAGCGTGATTTCGACTCATTCCAAAGTTTGTAAAACTGCGAATAGCACTCTAAAAACACAAAATATGATGTATTTGGTGCTAGATTCTGCCATATAACGCATTTCTGAAGCAAAATCTTACTTCTGAGCAGATTTACAGAATCAAAAATTTCTCAACGAAACCTCAAAAAAAACGCTGATAACTCGCTGGAAACGCAAAATTTTGTGCATTTGAGGACGGATTCATGCGTATTATGCTGTATTGGATAGATTTATGTGATTTGCGATACTTTGAAACCGCTGAGAATGTGGTAATTTTGACTTATTTCAACTTTATATAACTGCAGATAGCGCTCTGAAAACACAAGATATGATGTTTTTTCGATGGATCCATGCATAGTATGAGGTCCTGAATAGGAATATGAACTTTTTGATTGTGAGAATCTGCCCGGAAAAGCGTGATTCCGACTTATTCCAAAGTTTGTAAAACTGCGAATAGCACTCTAAAAACACGAAATATGATGTACTTGGTGCTAGATTCTGCCATATAACGCATTTCTGAAGCAAAATCTTGCTTCTGAGCAGAATTACAGGATCGAAAATTTCTCAACGAAACTCAGAAAAAACTCTGATAACTCGCTGGAAACGCAAAATTCTGTGCATTTGAGGACGGATTCATGCGTATTATGTTGTATTGGATAGATTTATGTGATTTGCGATAATTTGAAACCGCTGAGAATGTGGTAATTTTGACTTATTTCAAACTTCATATAACTGCAGATAGCGCTCTGAAAACACGAGATATGATGTTTTTGTTGATGGATTCATACATATTATGAGGTCCTGATAGGAATATGAACTTTTTGATTGTGAAAATCCACCCGGAAGAGCGTGATTTCGACTTATTCCAAAGTTTGTAAAACTGCGAATAGCACTCTAAAAACACGAAATATGATGTATTTGGTGTTAGGTTCTGCCGTAGAACGCATTTCTGAAGCAAAATCTTGCTTCTGAGCAGATTTACAGAATCAAAAATTTCTCAACAAAACTCAGAAAAAATGCGGATAACTCGCTGGAAACGCAAAATTTTATACATTTGAGAATGGATTTCATGTGTATTATGCTGTATTGGATAGATTTATGTGATTTGCGATACTTTGAAACCGCTGAGAATATGGTAATTTTGATTTATTTCAAACTTTAAATAACTGCAGATAGCGCTCTGAAAACACGAGATATGATGTTTTTGTTGTTGATTCATACATAATATGAGGTCCTGAATAGGAATATGAACTTTTTGATTGTGAGAATTTGCGCGGAAAATCGTGATTTCGACTTATTCCAAAGTTTGTAAAACTGCAAATAGCACTCTAAAAACACGAAATATGATGTATTTGGTGCTAGATTCTGCCATATAACGCATTTCTGGAGCAAAATCTTGCTTCTGAGCAGATTTACAGAATCAAAAATTTCTCAACGAAACTCAGAAAAAACGCTAATAACTCGCTGGAAACGCAAAATTTTTTGCATTTGAGGACAGATTCATGCGTATTATGCTGTATTGGATAGATTTATGTGATTTCAATCTTCATATAACTGCAGATAGCGCTCTAAAAACACGAGATATGATGTTTTTGTCGGAAGATTTATACATATTATGAGTTCCTAAAGAGAAATATGGACTTCTTGATTGTGAAAATCTGCGCGGAAAAGCGTGATCTCGACTTATTCCAAAGTTTGTAAAACTGCGAATAGCACTCTAAAAACACAAAATATGATGTATTTGGTGCTAGATTCTGCCATATAACGCATTTCTGAAGCAAAATCTTACTTCTGAGCAGATTTACAGAATCAAAAATTTCTCAACGAAACTCAAAAAAAACGCTGATAACTCCCTGGAAACGCAAAATTTTGTGCATTTGAGGACGGATTCATGCGTATTATGCTGCATTGGATAGATTTATGTGATTTGCGATACTTTGAAACCGCTGAGAATGTGGTAATTTTGACTTATTTCAAACTTTATGTAACTTGCAGATAGCGCTCTGAAAACAACAAAATATGATGTTTTTGTTGATGGATTCATGCATAGTATGAGGTCCTGAATAGGAATATGAACTTTTTGATTGTGAAAATCTGCCCGGAAAAGCGTGATTCCGACTTATTCCAAAGTTTATAAAACGGCGAATAGCACTCTAACAACACAAAATATGATGTATTTGGTGTTAGATTCTGCCGGTATAACGCATTTCTAGAGCAAAATCTTACTTCTGAGCAGATTTACAGAATCAAAAATTTCACAACGTGACTCAGAAAAAACGCTGATAACTCGCTTGGAACGCAAAATTTTGTGCATTTGAGGACAGATTCATGCGTATTATGTTGTATTGGATAGATTTATGCGATTTGCGATACTTTGGAACTGCTGAGAATGTGGTAATTTTGACTGATTTCAAACTTCATATAACTGCAGATAGCGCTCTGAAAACACGAGATATGATGTTTTTGTTGATGGATTCATACATAATATGAGGTCCTGAATAGGAATATGAACTTTTTGATTGTGAGAATCTGCGCGGAAAAGCGTGATTTCGACTTATTCCAAAGTTTGTAAAACTGCAAATAGCACTCTAAAAACACGAAATATGATGTATTTGGTGCTAGATTCTGCCATATAACGCATTTCTGGAGCAAAATCTTGCTTCTGAGCAGATTTACAGAATCAAAAATTTCTCAACGAAACTCAGAAAAAACGCTGATAACTCGCTGAAAACGCAAAATTTTGAGCATTTGAGGACGAATTCATGCGTATTATGTTGTATTGGATAGATTTATGTGATTTGCGATACTTGAAACCGCTGAGAATGTGGTAATTTTGACTTATTTCAATCTTCATATAACTGCAGATAGCGCTCTGAAAACACGAGATATGATGTTTTTGTTGATGGATTCATACATATTATGAGTTCCTAAATAGGAATATGAACTTTCTGATTGTGAAAATCTGCGCGGAAAAGCGTGATCTCGACTTATTCCAAAGTTTGTAAAACTGCGAATAGCACTCTAAAAACACAAAATATGATGTATTTGGTGCTAGATTCTGCCATATAACGCGTTTCTGAAGCAAAATCTTACTTCTGAGCAGATTTACAGAATCAAAAATTTCTCAACGAAACTCAAAAAAAACGCTGATAACTTGCTGGAAACGCAAAATTTTGTGCATTTGAGGACGGATTCATGCGTATTATGCTGTATTGGATAGATTTATGTGATTTGCGATACTTTGAAACCGCTGAGAATGTGGTAATTTTGACTTATTTCAAACTTCATATAACTGCAGATAGCGCTCTGAAAACACAAGATATGATGTTTTAGTTGATGGATCCATGCATAGTATGAGGTCCTGAATAGGAATATGAACTTTTTGATTGTGAAAATCTGCCCGGAAAAGCGTGATTCCGACTTATTCCAAAGTTTGTAAAACTGCGAATAGCACTCTAAAAACACGAAATATGATGTACTTGGTGCTAGATTCTGCCATATAACGCATTTCTGAAGCAAAATCTTGCTTCTGAGCAGAATTACAGGATCGAAAATTTCTCAACGAAACTCAGAAAAACTCTGATAACTCGCTGGAAACGCAAAATTCTGTGCATTTGAGGACGGATTCATGCGTATTATGTTGTATTGGATAGATTTATGTGATTTGCGATAGTTTGAAACCGCTGAGAATGTGGTAATTTTGACCTTATTTCAAACTTCATATAACTGCAGATAGCGCTCTGAAAACACGAGATATGATGTTTTTGTTGATGGATTTGTGGCGGATATGATAGAATTTAGAAAGAGTAGAAACCTTAGAAAAAACATTGGGTATCTAACTGTCAGTAGAAATGAATCATTTTTATGTCTTTCAACAGTTTATTGTATATAATTGTATTTTTGATTATTCCTTGTTAAATAAACACGCAATTTAAACTATAATTTGGTGACCCCGACGTGATCTGAAGAGTGAGAAATGCCGAACGAAAATGGACAAGAGTTTGATTTATTGAATGACAGAATCGCTCAGCTGCAGCAAGAGTTGGACAAAATGCGAGCAGATAATCCAGCAAATCATTTAGATGTAGATGATATTAGAGGAAGCATCAAACTACCGTTATTTTGGCAGAAGAACCCCGCGCTCTGGTTCGCACAGGTTGAGGCTCAATTTCACACAAATAAAATCAGGTCAGATCTTTCAAAATATATACCGTCATATCCGCGCTAGATTGTAATGTACTGCAACAGGTATCAGATATTGTAGCACATCCACCAGAATCTGACAAATACGAAACGATCAAAAATAAATTAATTACAGCTTATAGCGATTCTGAGCAACGGCAACTACGGAAGCTTCTTAATGAGTTGGAGTTGGGTGATAGGAAACCCTCTCAGCTCCTCCGAGAAATGAAAACACTTGCTGGCAACGACGGCAAGATTGGGGGAACAAGTGTTGGCAACATTATGGCTACAACGTTGGCCGCCTCATGTACAACTTGTACTATCAGCTAGTGAAGGGGTTGGCCTCGACAAAATGGCAGCTATCGCTGATAAACTGACAGAAATTCAAGTCTCGTCCGGTTTGCAAGTAGCATCGGTTGATGCTGTTGCTCGTAGCAGCAATGCCACTGCGACAACGTCATCGTTGCTGTCAACAATAGAAAAATATGCAGAAGCAAATAACCAATCTAACTACTATGGTGGAGCACCTGACCAACAAAAAGGGGCCTAAATACCCACAGCGATCAAGATCACGAGGTTTAAGCCAATCTCGTGAAAAAGATGGCATCAATCAAAGTCAAGAGCAATGCTACTATCATGCTACTTTTGGAGCAAAAGCACGAAAATGCAGGTCTCCATGCAGCTACAGGCGGAAAACTAGAGGACCCGTCATCATTAGAGGCAGTGTATGACGGGATCCAGTCGAAACAGCATCGCCTCTTTATCACTGATCCGAAATCCGGCATTCGTTACCTAGTGGACACTGGCGCTGAAGTTTCAGTAATTCCCAGAAATTTTCTCCACAAATCAGTCCAAGCATCCACCACAAATACACTTTTCGCAGCCAACAATACCCCGATTCGAATCTACGGAGAAAAGTTGATGTTACTGGATCTCAAGCTTCGAAAGCAGTTCAAATGGGTTTTCGTCGTGGCAGACGTAGCAAAACCTATCATCGGCGCTGATTTCTTAAGTTTCTACAACCTGTTACCAGACGTCAGAAGTAGAAGGCTTATCGACGCTCAGACATTGATTTCTGCTTCAGGTTTTGTTACTACCGCTGTATCGTCTACCATTACTACCGTTGCCAAGACGACAGAGTATCATGAACTCCTGGCACGCTACGCGGATATCACACGCTCACCTCCACCAGGAACCAGACCGAAGAGCAACATAGCGCACCATATACTTACGACTGGACCGCCAATCGCAGAAGGACCACGAAGGCTTTCCTCAGAGAAACTAAAAGTGGCGAAGGCTGAGTTTCAATTCATGATGGAACAGGATTGGTGTCGTCCCTCCAGTAGTCCCTGGGCTAGTCCTCTTCATCTCGTTCCAAAAAAACAACCTGGGGAATGGCGTCCTTGTGGTGATTACAGAAGATTAAACAGTGTCACCATTCCAGACGCTTATCCCATACCACACATTCAAGATTTCTCGTTCAAGCTGCACGGTAAGAGTATTCTCTCTGTGATCGATCTGGTACGCGCATACCATCAAATTCCAGTGGCAGAAGAAGATATTCCAAAAACGGCAGTGTGCACTCCATTCGGACTATTCGAGTTCACCGTAATGACTTTTGGTTTACGCAACGCCGCGCAATCGTTTCAAAGACATTCAAATTCTATTTTATGTGATTTAGACTTTTGTTTCGCATATATAGATGATATTTTAGTGGCGTCCGAGAATCCACAAGAGCATTTACGTCATCTTGAAATCATTTTTCAACGACTTCGTTCACATGGTGTTGTCGGTAAACGCCGCGAAGTGTATTTTCGGAAAATCACAAGTCGACTACTTGGGCCATAGAGTAACTGCTGAAGGTACACATCCTTTGTCTATCAAAACAGACGTAATCCAAAATTTCCCTAAGCCTACAAATGTCAAGGAGCTGCGACGTTTTTCTCGGTATGCTAAATTTTTATCGTCGGTTCCTTAAAGGCGCCGCTGCTGAACAAGCACCACTTCTTGTTTATCTCAATGGCACGAAGAAAAATGACAAAAGGGAGATTGTATGGACTTCAGTCACCGAAGCTAGTTTTAATCGCTGTAAAGAGTTGCTGGTGAACGCAACTTTACTTGCACACCCAGTCGAGAACGCTAAACTCAGACTTACCACTGATGCTTCAGATTTCGCTATTGGTGCTGCCCTGGAGCAACTCGTCAACGACAATTGGCAGCCCCTAGGTTTTTTTTCAAGGAAGCTAACGGAAACTCAACGACGTTACAGCACCTATGATCGAGAACTTCTAGCCATGTATGAGGCAATCAAATTTTTTAGATACATGATAGAAGGGAAGGATTTTGTGATTAGAACTGATCACAAGCCGCTCATGTATGCTTTCATGCAAAAATCTACAAAAGCTTCACCAAGACAACATCGTCACTTGGATTACATTGGTCAATTCACGACTAACATTGTGCATCTGACCGGAGATGACAACATTGTGGCTGATGCTTTGTCACGTATTGAAGAAGTTACTATTCCGACCTAGTTAGCGCAGATGACTTGAGCAGAGAGCAACAAACAGATTTAGAGTTGAAACAACTACTTTCTTCAACGACGACATGTTTGCAACTTAAAAAACTCAACCAGCTTATACCGACATACAGTTTTATTGTGATGTGTCGACTGGCACAATACGCTCTTACGTCCCGGCAAGCCTGCGTAAGAGAATTTTCAACATGTTTCATGAGCCATCACATTCAGGTGGTCGCGCAACGAGTGAAATGATAAAGAGAAAATTTGTTTGGCCATCAATGAACAAGGACATTAAACAGTGGTGTCGAACTTGTTTATCGTGCCAGAGATCAAAAGTTAGCAGACACACCAAAGCGCCATTTAAAAATTTCGATATTTCAGAGCGTCGTTTTGAACATATCCACATAGACATTGTCGGTCCTCTGCCACCTTCTCAGGGCTATCGATACTGTTTGACAATGACAGATCGTTTCACCCGCTGGCCTGAAATTACTCCAATGGCAGATATATCAGCAGAAACGGTAGCAAAAACTTTTTACTCAACTTGGATTTCAAGATTTGGGTGCCCTCGTAGAATAACCACAGACCAAGGAAGGCAGTTTGAAGCTGGGTTAACAACTTCTCTAACTCACCTATTAGGAATCAAACGCTGCCGTACTACTGCTTATAGACCCCAAAGTAATGGTATGATCGAACGCTGGCATAGGACGATGAAAGCTGCTCTAAAATGTCATGAAAACGAAAATTGGTGTGAAATATTACCTACAGTACTTTTAGGACTCCGATCAGCAATTAAAGAGGATCTCAATTGTTCACCTGCTGAACTGACTTATGGAACGCAATTACGTCTCCCCGGAGAGTTTTTTTTCTCAGACGACAGCCTTAACATAGATCCTGCGTCATTTGTGCATCAATTGCAGCAGCAAATGAATAACCTTAGAGCAACTCCGGCAACAGATCATAGCACTCGAAATGTTTTCATTCATTCCGATCTCAGTAAATGTTCTCATATATTTCTACGAGACGACACGGTAAAAAAACCATTACAGCAACCGTATTTGGGGCCATATGCGGTTGTTAGTCGAGGAGAAAAGACAATGGTCATTATTCTAAATGGTAGACCCAGAACAGTGAACATTAATCGAGTTAAACCAGCATTTTTATCTAAAGACTCCATAAATGCATGTTCGTCAAGTAAATGCAAGATCACTGAAACAGCTACCACCGCCAAGCCCACTCAAGACGCAAGACATCAAGTTCAATTTCGTGGCTTCAGTGGATAGTCGCCACTGAGGAGGGAGTACTGTGGCGGCTATGATAGAATTTAGAAAGAGTAGAAACCTTAGAAAAAACATTGGGTATCTAACTGTCAGTAGAAATGAATCATTTTTATGTCTTTCAACAGTTTATTGTATATAATTGTATTTTTGATTATTCCTTGTTAAATAAACACGCAATTTAAACTATAGATTCATACATATTATGAGTTCCTAAATAGGAATATGAACTTTTTGATTGTGAAAATCTGCGCGGAAAAGCGTGATCTCGACTTATTCCAAAGTTTGTAAAACTGCGAATAGCACTCTAAAAACACAAAATATGATGTATTTGGTGCTAGATTCTGCCATATAACGCATTTCTGAAGCAAAATCTTACTTCTGAGCAGATTTACAGAATCAAAAATTTCTCAACGAAACTCAAAAAAAACGCTGATAACTCGCTGGAAACGCAAAATTTTGTGCATTTGAGGACGGATTCATGCGTATTATGCTGTATTGGATAGATTTATGTGATTTGCGATACTTTGAAACCGCTGAGAATATGGTAATTTTGATTTATTTCAAACTTTAAATAACTGCAGATAGCGCTCTGAAAACACGAGATATGATGTTTTTGTTGTTGATTCATACATAATATGAGGTCCTGAATAGGAATATGATCTTTTTGATTGTGAGAATCTGCGCGGAAAAGCGTGATTTCGACTTATTCCAAAGTTTGTAAAACTGCAAATAGCACTCTAAAAACACGAAATATGATGTATTTGGTGCTAGATTCTGTCATATAACGCATTTCTGGAGCAAAATCTTGCTTCTGAGCAGATTTACAGAATCAAAAATTTCTCAACGAAACTCAGAAAAAAACGCTGATAACTCGCTGGAAACGCAAAATTTTGAGCATTTGAGGACAGATTCATGCGTATTATGTTGTATTGGATAGATTTATGTGATTTGCGATACTTTGAAACCGCTGAGAATGTGGTAATTTTGACTTATTTCAATCTTCATATAACTGCAGATAGCGCTCTAAAAACACGAGATATGATGTTTTTGTCGGAAGATTCATACATATTATGAGTTCCTAAAGAGAAATATGGACTTCTTGATTGTGAAAATCTGCGCGGAAGAGCGTGATCTCGACTTATTCCAAAGTTTGTAAAACTGCGAATAGCACTCTAAAAACACAAAATATGATGTATTTGGTGCTAGATTCTGCCATATAACGCATTTCTGAAGCAAAATCTTACTTCTGAGCAGATTTACAGAATCAAAAATTTCTCAACGAAACTCAAAAAAAACGCTGATAACTCGCTGGAAACGCAAAATTTTGTGCATTTTGAGGACGGATTCATGCGTATTATGCTGCATTGGATAGATTTATGTGATTTGCGATACTTTGAAACCGCTGAGAATGTGGTAATTTGTACTTATTTCAAACTTTATGTAACTGCAGATAGCGCTCTGAAAACACGAAATATGATGTTTTTGTTGATGGATTCATGCATAGTATGAGGTCCTGAATAGGAATATGAACTTTTTGATTGTGAGAATCTGCCCGGAAAAGCGTGATTCCGACTTATTCCAAAGTTTATAAAACGGCGAATAGCACTCTAAAAACACAAAATATGATGTATTTGGTGTTAGATTCTGCCGTATAACGCATTTCTAGAGCAAAATCTTGCTTCTGAGCAGATTTACAAAATCAAAAAATTCTCAACGTGACTCAGAAAAAACGCTGATAACTTGCTTGGAACGCAAAATTTTGTGCATTTGAGGACAGATTCATGCGTATTATGTTGTATTGGATAGATTTATGTGATTTGCGATACTTTGGAACTGCTGAGAATGTGGTAATTTTGACTGATTTCAAACTTCATATAACTGCAGATAGCGCTCTGAAAACACGAGATATGATGTTTTTGTTGATGGATTCATACATAATATGAGGTCCTGAATAGGAATATGAACTTTTTGATTGTGAGAATCTGCGCGGAAAAGCGTGATTTCGACTTATTCCAAAGTTTGTGAAACTGCAAATAGCACTCTAAAAACACGAAATATCATGTATTTGGTGCTAGATTCTGCCATATAACGCATTTCTGGAGCAGAATCTTTCTTCTGAGCAGATTTACAGAATCAAAAAATTTCTCAACGAAACTCTGAAAAAACGCTGATAACTCGCTGGAAACGCAAAATTTTGAGCATTTGAGGACGGATTCATGCGTATTATGTTGTATTGGATAGATTTATGTGATTTGCGATACTTTGAAACCGCTGAGAATGTGGTGATTTTGACTTATTTCAATCTTCATATAACTGCAGATAGCGCTCTGAAAACACAAGATATGATGTTTTTGTTGATGGATTTCTACATATTATGAGTTCCTGAATAGGAATATGAATTTTTGTTTGTGAAAATCTGCCCGGAAAGCGTGACTTCGACTTATTCCAAAATTTGTAAAACTGCGAATAGCACTCTAAAAACACGAAATATTATGTATTTGGTGCTAGATTATGCCATATAACGCATTTCTCAAGCAAAATCTTGCTTCTGAGCAGATTTACAGAATCAAAAATTTCTCAACGAGGCCCAGAAAAAACGCTGATAACTCGCTGGGAACGCAAAGTTTAGTGCATTTGAGGACAGATTAATGCGTATTATGTTGTATTGGATAGATTTATGTGATTTGCGATACTTTGAAACCGCTGAGAATGTGGTAATTTTTACTTGTTTCAAACTTTATATAACTGCAGACAGCGCTCTGAAAACACAAGATATGATGTTTTTGTTGATGGATTCATACATATTATAAGTTCCTGAATAGGAATATGAACTTTTTGCTTGTGCAAATCTACCCGGAAAAGCGTGATTTCGACTCATTCCAAAGTTTGTAAAACTGCGAATAGCACTCAAAAAACACGGAATATGATGTATTTGATGCTAGATTCTGCCATATAACGCATTTCTGAAGCAAAATCTTGCTTCTGAGCAGATTTACAGAATCAAAAGTTTCTCAATAAATCTCAGAAAAAACCCTGATAACTCGCTGGAAACGCAAAATTTTGTGCATTTGAGGACGGATTCATGCGTATTATGCTGTATTGGATAGACTCATGTGATTTGCGATACTTTGAAACCGCTGAGAATGTGGTAATTTTGACTTATTTCAAACTTTATATAACTGCAGATAGCACTCTGAAAACACGAGATATGATGTTTTTGTTGATGGATTCATGCATATTATGAGGTCCTGAATAGGAATATGAACTTTTGATTGTGAAAATCTGCCCGGAAAAGCATGATTCCGACTTATTCCAAAGTTTGTAAAACTGCGAATAGCACTCTAAAAACACAAATATGATGTATTTGGTGTTAGATTCTGCCGTATAACGCATTTCTGAAGCAAAATCTTGCTTCTGAGCAGATTTACAGAATCAAAAATTTCTCAACGAGGCCGAGAAAAAACGCTGATAACTCGCTGGGAACGCAAAGTTTTGTGCATTTGAGGACAGATTAATGCGTATTATGTTGTATTGGATAGATTCATGTGATTTGCGATACTTGGAACCGCTGAGAATGTGGTAATTTTGACTTATATCAAACTTTATATAACTTCAGATAGCGCTCTGAAAACACAAGATATGATGTTTTTGTTGATGGATTCATGCATAGTATGAGGTCCTGAATAGGAATATGAACTTTTTGATTGTGAAAATCTGCCCGGAAGAGCGTGATTCCGACTTATTCCAAAGTTTGTAAAACTGCGAATAGCACTCTAAAAACTCGAGATATGATGTATTTGGTGTTAGATTCTGCCGTATAACGCATTTCTGAAGCAAAACCTTGCTTTTGAGCAGATTTACAGAATCAAAAATTTCTCAACGAAACTCAGAAAAAACGCTGATAACTCGCTGGAAACGCAAAATTCTGTGTATTTGAGGACGGATTCATGCGTATTATGTTGTATTGGATAGATTCATGTGATTTGCGATACTTTGAAACCGCTGAGAATGTGGTAATTTTGACTTATTTCAAACTTTATATAACTGCAGATAGCGCTCCGAAAACACGAGATATGATGTTTTTGTTGATGGATTCATACATATTATGAGTTTCTGAATAGGAATATGGACTTTTTGTTTGTGAAAATCTGTCCGCAAAAGCATGATTTCGACTTAGTCCAAAGTTTGTAAAACTGCGAATAGCACTCTAAAAACACAAAATATGACGTATTTGGTGCAAGATTCTGCCATATAACGCATTTCTGAAGCAAAATCTTGCTTCTGAGCAGATTTACAGAATCAAAAATTTCTCAACGAAACTCAGAAAAAACGCTAATAACTCGCTGGAAACGCAAAATTTTTCGCATTTGAGGACAGATTCATGCGTATTATGCTGTATTGGATAGATTTATGTGATTTGCGATACTTTGAAACCGCTAAGAATGTGGTAATTTTTAATTGTTTCAAACTTTATATAACTGCAGACAGCGCTCTGAAAACACAAGATATGATGTTTTTGTTGATGGATTCATACATATTATAAGTTCCTGAATAGGAATATGAACTTTTTGCTTGTGCAAATCTGCCCGGAAAAGCGTGATTACGACTCATTCCAAAGTTTGTAAAACTGCGAATAGCACTCAAAAAACACGGAATATGATGTATTTGATGCTAGATTCTGCCATATAACGCATTTCTGAAGCAAAATCTTGCTTCTGAGCAGATTTACAGAATCAAAAGTTTCTCAATAAGACTCAGAAAAAAACGCTGATAACTCGCTGGAAACGCAAAATTTTGTGCATCCGAGGACGGATTCATGCGTATTATGTTGTATTGGATAGATTTATGTGATTTGCGATACTTTGAAACCGCTGAGAATGTGGTAATTTTGTTGTTGGATTCATACATATTATGAGGTCCTGAATAGGAATATAAACTTTTTGATTGTGAAAACCTGCCCGGAAAAGCGGGATTTCGACTATTTCCAAAGTTTGTGAAACTGCGGATAGCACTCTAAAAACACAAAATATGATGTATTTGGTGCTAGATTCTGCCGTATAACGCATTTCTGAAGCAAAATCTTGCTTCTGAGCAGATTTACAGAATAAAAAATTTCTCAACGAGACTCAGAAAAAACAATGATAACTCGCTGGGAACGCAAAATTTTGTGCATTTGAGGACAGATTCATGCGTATTATGTTGTATTGGATCGATTTATGTGATTTGCGATACTTTGAAACCGCTGAGAATGTGGTGATTTTGACTTATTTTAAACTTCATATAACTGCAGAAAGCGCTCTGAAAACACAAGATATGATGTTTTTGTTGATGAATTCCTACATATTATGAGTTCCTGAATGGGAATATGAACTTTTTGTTTGTGAAAATCTGTCCGGAAAAGCGTGACTTCGACTTATTCCAAAATTTGTAAAACTGCGAATAGCACTCTAAAAACACGAAACATTATGTATTCAGTGTAAGATTCTGCCGTATAATGCATTTCTGAAGCAAAATCTTGCTTCTGAGCAGATTTACAGAATCAAAAATTTCTCAACGAGACTCAGAAAAAACGCTGATAACTCGCTGGAAACGCAAAATTTTGTGCATTTGAGGACGGATTAATGCGTATTATGCTGTATTGGATAGATTTATGGGATTTGCGATACTTTGAAACCGCTGAGAATGTGGTAATTTTGACTTATTTCAAACTTTATATAACTGCAGATAGCGCTCTGAAAACACGAGATATGATGTTTTTGTTGATGGATTCATGCATATTATGAGGTCTTGAATAGAAAAATAAACTTTTGAATTGTGAAAACCTGCCCGGGAAAAGCGTGATTTTGACTTATTTCAAAGTTTGTAGAACTGCGAATGGCACTCTAAAAACACGAAATATGATGTATTTGGTGTTAGGTTCTGCCGTAGAACGCATTTCTGAAGCAAAATCTTGCTTCTGAGCAGATTAACAGAATCAAAAATTTTCCAACAAAACTCAGAAAAAACGCGGATAACTCGCTGGAAACGCAAAATTTTATGCATTTGAGGACGGATTCATGCGTATTATGCTGTATTGGATAGATTTCTGTGATTTGCGATACTTCAAAACCGCTGAGAATGTGGTAATTTTGATTTATTTCAAACTTTAAATAACTGCAGATAGCGATCTGAAATCACGAGTTATGATGTTTTTGTTGATGGATTCATACATAATATGAGGTCCTGAATAGGAATATGAACTTTTTGATTGTGAGAATCTGCGCGGAAAAGCGTGATTTCGACTTATTCCAAAGTTTGTAAAACTGCAAATAGCACTCTAAAAACACGAAATATGATGTATTTGGTGCTAGATTCTGCCATATAACGCATTTCTGGAGCAAAATCTTGCTTCTGAGCAGATTTTCAGAATCAAAAATTTCTCAACGAAACTCAGAAAAAACGCTGATAACTCGCTGAAAACGCAAAATTTTGAGCATTTGAGGACGAATTCATGCGTATTATGTTGTATTGGATAGATTTATGTGATTTGCGATACTTGAAACCGCTGAGAATGTGGTAATTTTGACTTATTTCAATCTTCATATAACTGCAGATAGCGCTCTGAAAACACGAGATATTATGTTTTTGTTGATGGATTCATAAATATTATGAGTTCCTAAATGGGAATATGAACTTTCTGATTGTGAAAATCTGCGCGGAAAAGCGTGATCTCGACTTATTCCAAAGTTTGTAAAACTGCGAATAGCACTCTAAAAACACAAAATATGATGTATTTGGTGCTAGATTCTGCCATATAACGCATTTCTGAAGCAAAATCTTACTTCTGAGCAGATTTACAGAATCAAAAATTTCTCAACGAAACTCAAAAAAAAACGCTGATAACTCGCTGGAAACGCAAAATTTTGTGCATTTGAGGACGGATTCATGCGTATTATGCTGTATTGGATAGATTTATGTGATTTGCGATACTTTGAAACCGCTGAGAATGTGGTAATTTTGACTTATTTCAAACTTTATATAACTGCAGATAGCGCTCTGAAAACACAAGATATGATGTTTTTGTTGATGGATTCATGCATAGTATGAGGTCCTGAATAGGAATATGAACTTTTTGATTGTGAAAATCTGCCGGAAAAGCGTGATTCCGACTTATTCCAAAGTTTGTAAAACTGCGAATAGCGCTCTAAAAACACGGAATATGATGTACTTGGTGCTAGATTCTGCCATATAACGCATTTCTGAAGCAAAATCTTGCTTCTGAGCAGAATGACAGGATCGAAAATTTCTCAACGAAACTCAGAAAAAACTCTGATAACTCGCTGGAAACGCAAAATTCTGTGCATTTGAGGAAGGATTCATGCGTATTATGTTGTATTGGATAGATTTATGTGATTTGCGATAATTGAAACCGCTGAGAATGTGGTAATTTTGACTTATTTCAAACTTCATATAACTGCAGATAGTGCTCTGAAAACACGAGATATGATGTTTTTGTTGATGGATTCATACATATTATGAGGTCCTGAATAGGAATATGAACTTTTTGATTGTGAGAATCCACCCGGAAAAGCGTGATTTCGACTTATTCCAAAGTTTGTAAAACTGCGAATAGCACTCTAAAAACACGAAATATGATGTATTTGGTGTTAGGTTCTGCCGTAGAACGCATTTCTGAAGCAAAATCTTGCTTCTGAGCAATTTTACAGAATCAAAAATTTCTCAACAAAACTCAGAAAAAATGCGGATAACTTGCTGGAAACGCAAAATTTTATACATTTGAGAATGGATTCATGTGTATCATGCTGTATTGGATAGATTTATGTGATTTGCGATACTTTGAAACCGCTGAGAATATGGTAATTTTGATTTATTTCAAACTTTAAATAACTGCAGATAGCGCTCTGAAAACACGAGATATGATGTTTTTGTTGTTGATTCATACATAATATGAGGTCCTGAATAGGAATATGAACTTTTTGATTGTGAGAATCTGCGCGGAAAAGCGTGATTTCGACTTATTCCAAAGTTTGTAAAACTGCAAATAGCACTCTAAAAACACGAAATATGATGTATTTGGTGCTAGATTCTGCCATATAACGCATTTCTGGAGCAAAATCTTGCTTCTGAGCAGATTTACAGAATCAAAAATTTCTCAACGAAACTCAGAAAAAACGCTGATAACTCGCTGGAAACGCAAAATTTTGAGCATTTGAGGATAGATTCATGCGTATTATGTTGTATTGGATAGATTTATGTGATTTGCGATACTTTGAAACCGCTGAGAATGTGGTAATTTTGACTTATTTCAATCTTCATATAACTGCAGATAGCGCTCTAAAAACACGAGATATGATGTTTTTGTCGGAAGATTCATACATATTATGAGTTCCTAAAGAGAAATATGGACTTCTTGATTGTGAAAATCTGCGCGGAAAAGCGTGATCTCGACTTATTCCAAAGTTTGTAAAACTGCGAATAGCACTCTAAAAACACAAAATATGATGTATTTGGTGCTAGATTCTGCCATATAACGCATTTCTGAAGCAAAATCTTACTTCTGAGCACATTTACAGAATCAAAAATTTCTCAACGAAACTCAAAAAAAACGCTGATAACTCGCTGGAAACGCAAAATTTGGTGCATTTGAGGACGGATTCATGCGTATTATGCTGTATTGGATAGACTCATGTGATTTGCGATACTCTGAAACCGCTGAGAATGTGGTAATTTTGACTTATTTCAAACTTTATATAACTGCAGATAGCACTCTGAAAACACGAGATATGATGTTTTTGTTGATGGATTCATGCATATTATGAGGTCCTGAATAGGAATATGAACTTTTTGATTGTGAAAATCTGCCCGGAAAAGCATGATTCCGACTTATTCCAAAGTTTGTAAAACTGCGAATAGCACTCTAAAAACACAAAATATGATGTATTTGGTGTTAGATTCTGCCGTATAACGCATTTCTGAAGCAAAATCTTGCTTCTGAGCAGATTTACAGAATCAAAAATTTCTCAACGAGGCCCAGAAAAAACGCTGATAACTCGCTGGGAACGCAAAGTTTTGTGCATTTGAGGACAGATTAATGCGTATTATGTTGTATTGGATAGATTCATGTGATTTGCGATACTTTGGAACCGCTGAGAATGTGGTAATTTTGACTTATATCAAACTTTATATAACTTCAGATAGCGCTCTGAAAACACAAGATATGATGTTTTTGTTGATGGATTCATGCATAGTATGAGGTCCTGAATAGGAATATGAACTTTTTGATTGTGAAAATCTGCCCGGAAGAGCGTGATTCCGACTTATTCCAAAGTTTGTAAAACTGCGAATAGCACTCTAAAAACTCGAGATATGATGTATTTGGTGTTAGATTCTGCCGTATAACGCATTTCTGAAGCAAAACCTTGCTTTTGAGCAGATTTACAGAATCAAAAATTTCTCAACGAAACTCAGAAAAAACGCTGATAACTCGCTGGAAACGCAAAATTCTGTGTATTTGAGGACGGATTCATGCGTATTATGTTGTATTGGATAGATTCATGTGATTTGCGATACTTTGAAACCGCTGAGAATGTGGTAATTTTGACTTATTTCAAACTTTATATAACTGCAGATAGCGCTCCGAAAACACGAGATATGATGTTTTTGTTGATGGATTCATACATATTATGAGTTTCTGAATAGGAATATGGACTTTTTGTTTGTGAAAATCTGTCCGCAAAAGCATGATTTCGACTTAGTCCAAAGTTTGTAAAACTGCGAATAGCACTCTAAAAACACAAAATATGACGTATTTGGTGCAAGATTCTGCCATATAACGCATTTCTGAAGCAAAATCTTGCTTCTGAGCAGATTTACAGAATCAAAAATTTCTCAACGAAACTCAGAAAAAACGCTAATAACTCGCTGGAAACGCAAAAATTTTTCGCATTTGAGGACAGATTCATGCGTATTATGCTGTATTGGATAGATTTATGTGATTTGCGATACTTTGAAACCGCTAAGAATGTGGTAATTTTTAATTGTTTCAAACTTTATATAACTGCAGACAGCGCTCTGAAAACACAAGATATGATGTTTTTGTTGATGGATTCATACATATTATAAGTTCCTGAATAGGAATATGAACTTTTTGCTTGTGCAAATCTGCCCGGAAAAGCGTGATTACGACTCATTCCAAAGTTTGTAAAACTGCGAATAGCACTCAAAAAACACGGAATATGATGTATTTGATGCTAGATTCTGCCATATAACGCATTTCTGAAGCAAAATCTTGCTTCTGAGCAGATTTACAGAATCAAAAGTTTCTCAATAAGACTCAGAAAAAACGCTGATAACTCGCTGGAAACGCAAAATTTTGTGCATCCGAGGACGGATTCATGCGTATTATGTTGTATTGGATAGATTTATGTGATTTGCGATACTTTGAAACCGCTGAGAATGTGGTAATTTTGTTGTTGGATTCATACATATTATGAGGTCCTGAATAGGAATATAAACTTTTTGATTGTGAAAACCTGCCCGGAAAAGCGGGATTTCGACTATTTCCAAAGTTTGTGAAACTGCGGATAGCACTCTAAAAACACAAAATATGATGTATTTGGTGCTAGATTCTGCCGTATAACGCATTTCTGAAGCAAAATCTTGCTTCTGAGCAGATTTACAGAATAAAAAATTTCTCAACGAGACTCAGAAAAAACAATGATAACTCGCTGGGAACGCAAAATTTTGTGCATTTGAGGACAGATTCATGCGTATTATGTTGTATTGGATCGATTTATGTGATTTGCGATACTTTGAAACCGCTGAGAATGTGGTGATTTTGACTTATTTTAAACTTCATATAACTGCAGAAAGCGCTCTGAAAACACAAGATATGATGTTTTTGTTGATGAATTCCTACATATTATGAGTTCCTGA